>CM031235.1:64683422-64951087 GCA_018340775.1 Taxus wallichiana var. yunnanensis | reverse complement strand
AGCACACACATTTCAAACTTGGAAGAGGTTTTCATACAATGCCGCAAGCATGGTATTTCTTTGAATCCTAAGAAATCTATCTTTGCTGTAACTGAAGGAAAGCTGCTTGGGCACATTGTTTCCAAAGAAGGAACAAAGATAGATCCAGAGCGTGTCAAATCTATTCAGACATTGCCTTTGCCCACATCCAAAAAGGGAGTTCACTCTTTCTTTGGAAAAGTGAATTTTCTCAGGAGATTCATTCCTGACTTTGCTGAGCTAACCCGTCATATTTCAAATATGATGAAGAAGACACAAGATTTTAAATGGAGCAGCGAAGGGAAGGAAGCTTTCGAGAAAATCAAAGAGGCCCTGTCGAAAGCCCCAGTCTTGGTCTCACCTGACTTCAATAAAGAATTTATTCTTTATTGTTATTCTTCTGAACATACTATGTCAGCAATATTGATGCAGAAAAATCAAGAGGACGCAGAAACTCCTATTGCTTTCATGAGCACGCCACTCAAAGCCTATGAGTTGAAATACACTCCAATGGAAAAGCACGCATATGCGGTGGTGAAGGCGTGCAAAGCATTCAGGTACTATATTCTTTCCTCACATACTGTGGTTTTGGTTCCAGATACTGCAGTTAAATCTATCCTTACTCAGCAAGAGTTAGGATTGTTGAGAGGCACATGGGTGACAAAAGTTCAAGAATATGATTTGGATATTAAACCAACAAAGCTGGTTCGAGGAAGAGGTCTGTGTGAACTAATGACGGAGATGAAATCATCAGTACCTGAAGCAGATCAGGATGGGATAGATGAAGATTTACCTGCAGTACTTTTTATAGATCTGGTAGAGGAATGGTACAGTAACATTGCTTACTTTCTAACGTATGGAGAATGCCCAGATCAACTTTCCAGAAAAGAGAAACGAACTATTAAGCTTAAATCCAAAGATTTTGTGCTTTGGGATAATGGTTTGTACAAAAGGGGAATTGATGGTGTATTTCTCAGATGCGTGGATAAAGCTCAACAGGATCAACTACTACAACAGTTTCATGACATGGCTTGTGGTGGTCATTTCTCAGCCCGAGTCACTGCACACAAGATCCTTAGAGCAAGGTATTACTGGCCCACCCTTTTTCAAGATACTGCAGAATGGGTAGCTAAGTGTCAAGCATGCCAACATTTTGTTGGGCGTGTGAAATTGCCTGCATTACCCCTAAAACCCATTGTGATTGAAGAACCTTTCCAACAGTGGGGTATGGATTTTATTGGGATGCTTAACCCGGCTTCCAGCGCCGGTCATCATTACATTCTAACAGCTACTGATTATTTCAGTAAGTGGGTAGCTATTCCTGTGAAGAATGCCACTTCTGCCGAAGTGTGCAATTTTATAAAAGAAAATATTATTGTCAGGTTTGGCGTACCCAGCAAAATTGTAGCAGATAATGCTCCGAATCTTTCCTCTGAGGAGTTGGTGGAATTTTGCTACACTTATGGGATTCAACTTGTTCATTCCTCAAACTACTATCCACAAGGGAATGGTCAAGCTGAATCTAGTAATAAGAACTTGGTAACTATCGTGCGCAAGCTTGTAACAGAAAATCAAAGGACTTGGCATAAAAAGTTGTTTGATGCATTATGGGCCGATAGGATCACACCAAAAAGGGCGATAGGCATGTCCCCATTTCAGCTGCTATATGGTAGAGACACAGAGCTGCCTCTTACCTTGGAATTGCCTGCCCTACGACTTTCTAAAGCCCTGGAAGATTCCACGTTCACGGATGCTATTGATAAAAGAATCATGTACCTGACTGAATTGAGGGAAGTACAAACTCAAGTTGCAGATAGGTTGACTGAGCATCAGAGGAAGGTGAAAGTCATCTTCGACAAAAATGCCAGGGAAAGAAAGTTTGAAGTTAATGACTGGGTCCTTCTATGGGACAAAAGAAGAGAAACAAAAGGCATGCATGGAAAGTTCGATTCACTATGGAAAGGGCCTTTTGTAATCAAAAAGATCGCCGGAGCAGATAGCTTCATTCTTGCTCATCAGGATGGAGTTGAATTGCCGTTGCCTTTCAATGGGCAACACTTGAAGCTGTTCCGAACATGAGAAGCAGGGTAAAACCTGTATGTACATAAATAAAACCTTTGTTTGTTTTTCCTTGTTTTGTCTTGTTTTGGTGTTGTGTTGTGTTGTGTTTGCCTGCCTGACCCCGTGCCCAAAAGACAAGATACGAAACCAGAGATGCTGGGATCTCATCTTTTCCCTTTTCCATTCTGTCAGGAGAAAAAGATGTCCACAGACGGAGCCAACTGGTGTCACTCAGATTTCACCCCGAAATCTGTGACTACCCAATTTGAAAAAATTTCGTACTTTTAAAATAGTGGGTCATTTGTTGTTTTTATTGCCTGAAAGTTCCTGTATTGCGCCAAGATAATCCTCAAGAGCCATATTAGCCCTTTTCGCCAAATACCGTGATGCCCAAAATTGTTTTATTATGTGTCGCGGGATTTGTCTCAGGGAAATTTGTATTTAATTATTTTGAGCCCCGTATGAAGGTTTGTTTGCGCTGCTTTTAACTCTATTATGAGCGAATATGTTATTATTCCTATATACCAGAAGGATTTTAACTTATTTTAAGTTTTGGGCTTTATTTGTAACTTTTGGCAATTTTTCGTGTTTTTGTGGTGTCCCGTTCTGTTTTCTGTGAAATTTCTCTGGAACAACTCCTTCGCCGGGTAAGCCCGATTTTTGGCCTGGAGCAGCTGGAAAACATACACGCACATTTTGCCCGGAGGAAGTCATCATCAGAGGTCTGGATCACTGGGAAAAAGCGAAGTCGCAGACAGGAAAGCCCTGCGGGATGGGCGCATTTTGGAAAACAAAGGATTTGAGCTGCGATGGGAAAAATATAAGCCGCAGGTAGGATGGGAATTGTATACCTACCTTGCAGGGTACTTTTTCCCGTGTTATAAAAGTCACTTAAGCTGCAGTGGGAAAAATAGAGGCTGTAGGCAGGTGGGAATTTATTGCCTACCTTGCAGGGTGAAAATTCCCATGATATAATAAAAGGAAAGTGACTTAAGTGAAATCATGGGATTTTAGTGCCTACCTTGCAGGTAAAGAATCCCATCATTGAAAAGTCAAATCACTTAAGTGGATCATGGGATTGTGGTGCCTACCTTGCAGGGTAAAGAATCCCATTATGGTGAAAATTCTTAAAAATAGAATTACATGTGCAAAAAAGTGCGCCCCCTTTGGTGATGGATAAAAATAATTAAATTGATTATTTTTATTAAATTCTATCCTTGGAAAAAGTGCGCCCAAGCTTGAGGAGGTTGAAAAGTCAAAGGAAGAATAAAAGAAAGGGATTAAATTAATTAAATTTAATTTATTTAGTGGCTGCCCCTCTCCTTGGAAAAAGTGCGCCCCATTTGGGCATTATTTAATGATTTTTAAGGCATTAAATCATTGAATTAATTTCTATTTTCAGTGGCTATGGTCAAAGCACACTGTGAGGCTAAAGTTAAGTGCTGTGTGGAGGATTAAATTGGATTAATTTAATTTATTGGATGGCTGTCCTTAAACATGCAATTTTTAAAAGAGAAAAGCATGATTTTTAATTAATTAATTGCCTTTAATTGTTAGGGCAATTATTAATTATAGAATTATGAAGGTTATATAAGCATGGGCAGCCATATGGATTTATTATTCAACACACAGGTAAAGAATTGCAGCAAGGAGAAAAAGTGCGCCCCATTAGAGGAAGGATTTTGCACAGACAAAGTGCTAACAAAGGCTAAAAGCTTCCAGATTTGGCGCATGCTTTGGAAAAGGTTCATCTTCGTCTGCACAATTGTTTTCACAGGTGTTAAAGGAGCTCAGGTGTTGATTAAAAGGATTCATGATCTCTTTATGTGCAAATTAAACACCATTTTTTGGGGCAGCAGGCTTGAAAAGTGCAGATTTTTATAATTTAAATTCACTATTCATGCTCCGGTGGCCATTTTTGTCTGAATAAATTGCAGGAACTCATTACAGGTGCTTTATAAAAGAAAAGGAGTATTTATCAATGTCCAATACATTGCAAATATCCTCCGAATCAAGAATTGTCAGATCTGCACTGCAAGTATTGAAGAAAGAAAGCCAAATTAGAAGAAAAGAATTATTCAGACAAAGATTGATAAAGCTATGGCGAAAGGAGATGAAAAGAGAGCACGATGGATTCATGCATTGCTTCTAAACTTTCGAGACATAGGAGACACGGATCTAGGCCCGTAACCTCTTTCGATTTGATTGACAGATCCAGAGTGGTAAGACTTCACTCATGCGTGCGGTCAAAAGTAGTGGAATTATTCGAGCCGCAGCTTTCCTGTCACCCCCAATTGCGAGTTTGTGATGGAGTGTGCTAGATCTTATCATCCTTCATCCGGATCGGTGCGTGATGTAGCGGGAAAGACAATAATTCGCTTGGATGCGTAATTCTTCGATTATTGTTTGAAGATTCCAGTACGAAAGGTGGTGACTTCTATTAGCATTCAGGATGCTGACAGTAGGTGGGAAAAGCATAGAGCTGATTGTGTGAGCATCATGAATAGCCGGTTCATGAAGAAGCCTAGATCCCCTTCCAGGTTCCCGAGAACTCTTCCACGATCCAATTTGGTGCAGGAGGCGGATGATATTGTCAAATTGCTATGCAGGTTGAATGGTGAAGCGAATGCCTACACTTTCCGGACATGGATGTATGCTTTCATCAGGACCATTGAAATCAACAAGGTTGATTCTATAATCAGTTGGTCAGAAATTATTAGCAGCAACATCGGTGAGCAACTGCGGAACGTAAAGCGTACCTTCAGCTTCAAGATGACTTCATACTTGGTATATGCTGCAGCTTCACAGGGTGTCTTTTCCAAGCTGGATAGATGTGGTATTCTTTCCAGGGATCCCATTTTCGAGTGCTACCCACAGCTTACTGCACCTGCGTGCGAGAAGGACTTCAAAGTGATCAACGATGGTTTCTTCTACGATTTCATCTGCAGGTTAGACAAAGACTTGAAGACTCACAGAGTAAGCAAGGAAGCATGGGAAGCAAAGTGTCAAGATTGGCAAAGTATATTCATCCGGTTTGCGATTTCACATACCTCAGGGTTACGAGCTTTTCAGGTGAACCAACAAAGATGCCAAGGTACCCGAGTGACAGATTGATTGCCATGGAGCTAAGCAGGCAACTTGTGGAGTTACACGACCTTCAGTCGAAGCGGCACAAGTCTACGGGCTACTTCCCACTCACTGTGGGATATTACAGTTGCATCAGCATTCACAGAGCTCGAAGAATGGAAGCACAAATGTTGTCCGAGTATGAGCAAGAGTTCTTCCCTGCACGGCTTAATTTTGATCCATTTGGAATAGCCAGGAAGACAATCTCCCAGGAGTACGCACATGTACCTTCGCTAGAAGATTTCTGGATGAAGTGCAGAAGTGAGTACGAGGTCAGAAAGAAAGATTTCAGCAGGCTGTCGGCAAAGCAAGTATTTGACTTTGGACTAGCGCGGATACCTGCGGATCTTAAAGATGATGGGAACGTGGTACTTGACACTTACCATCAAATGGGAGGAGATAAAGCTCTACTACAGGATAGCAATGGCAGCTGCAGCACAATAGAAGAAAGATCCGGAGCTGTGTTGGTGAGTACTTCGAGCTGGTTGCTAACGAAGGGATACTGCCTTGATGAAGTATTGATGAATCAAATCACGGGCAACTTCGGCGCAGGAGATTCCCTCAAGCGAAAGCATGAAGGAGAGAGCAGCAGAAGGTCCGAGAAGTTGAAAGTACGCAGAAGATCTCAAGAGAAAGAGGAGACCACTTCTACGACCATAGCTTTGACTCCGACTTCTCCAGTACCTAGTGGATCACCAACTATTGCACCACAGCAGCAGGATGTTTCCATGCCTTCATTGAAACCAGCAACGTTCATCTTCTCTCCGCAGCCACTTCGTTCAGCACCCGTTCCAGAGGAGATGTTGAAGCTGCAGATGACGGAGTTCGAAAGAGCTTTGTCCTGGATGTTTCGAGGATGGCAGCCATGATACTGTGGCACTTTTTGATGGAGAGGATGCAGAGCGGGAAATAGTAGCGCACTCAGCAACTTCTCATTCTCCGAGAAGTAATTTCTCGGAATGGTTAGCTTTGCAGTTGGTTCCGGAAGCAAGAATAGAGATGAACTTAGAGGAACATGACTTGCAGCTACTTCAGGATCTGAGCAGAAGAGACAGAAGGCCTAAAGTTGCTAAAGCAACTTCTAGGTTGATCATCGAGGATTCGGGAGAGAAGTTTGCTGAGATATTAATCCCGGCGGAAGGAAAGGTAGAAGAGGAACTCACGGCAGAAGATGTGACGGTGACCAAAATACCACTCGGTCAAGCTACCACTGAAGGATTGAAGCAGGACACGCAGACGTTGCTGGATGCTTTGTTCCTTAGGCTTGACAGTGAAAAGGCGGAGAAAGAAGAGCTGCAGAAGCAAATAACTCAATTATGTGAGATCATAGCCAAGGTTGCTAAACCTTCCGTTCAGCCCATTTCAGCGCAGGTGAGTGATCATCTTATGCAGGAAATGGAAGATGCAAGCAATCAAGTAAAGGCTATTGACGAATGGAAGGATCAGATTATTCGTCAAGCTTCTGTGCAACTTGGGGAAGTGCCAGCCCGCCTAAAGGTTATGAACGATGCAGAAAATCAACTAAAGCAACTGATAGAAAGCATAAAAGGAATAAATACAGTTGCAGAGAGTAACCTGAGTGTTTTGGCCGAGATCAACAAGCTGCCGGGAGATGTATTGGTTGCAGAGCAAATTGTGCCGGATGGATCAGTCGAGAAGGGGAAGCAGCTAGAGTTTGCAGTATCTTTCCGTTTGGAGATCTGCAGAGTTTTGCTGAAGAGGATGCAGGCACTTGAGAGCAGAACATCAGATTTGCCGGATAGTGTTATTTCTTTCACTGAGGAAAGAGTGGATGGAGGTATTACTTCATACGTGCGGATTGTTTCTAACGAGGTGCATGATTCTCTGGAGGGTTCTCTTCTGATGGTGCAAAAGAGGATTGATAAAGCCACCAAGCCTTTCACGATGAACTCTATCAGTAGGCTGGTGACACTGCAGGCAGACATTGCGAGATTTGGGCCAAGTTTGGAAGAAGTGGAAGCATGCAGCAAAGTGTTGAATGAAGGATTGCTGCAATTCAGGACAGAAAAGGAAGCAGTAGCTAAAACAGATGGAAAGATGCTGAACTATATGTTCGACAAGTATATCAGATATCAGAACAAGAAGAAGATGTAGATGTTACAGCTGGCATGACTTCTTCTATTTCTTTCTTCTTCTATTTTCTATGTTCCCGGATGAAATTGTAAACTTCTAAGTTATTGGTTTTGCAACCATTACTCGAAGTCATGTGGAACCTTTCTATTAGTTAAGTGATACATGTGTCACTTAAGAAGAAGTTAGTTGAGGATGATTGCCAAATGTCATCTTTACTTGTTGTTCATACTTTAGTTCAGTTTGAGTCTTCTATTTGTACTTTCCCTCCTACATTCTATAAGTAGGAGAAGAACCTACGGGTTAATCATCGATCAGAATTTGTAAGAAGCAATCTTGTGTTCTAGACTTTGTGCTGAACCCCTGAGAGCCACTTGTTGCAGAGGAATACAAAGAAACAGGTTTCCGGAGAACTTTGTGTCACGGTGTATTTTGTTTCTTGCTTCTAAATCTTAGATCTCTTAATAGACTTTGTGTTATTTTAGATCTAGATCTAGAGCTGCCTTTGTTTCATAATTCTGTGTGTTCAAATCTATTTGAGTTTCTTCTATGTGCATGTGATTAGCTCTGCAATCTACTAATTAGGATGCACATCTTCCTTACTTCCTCTCTGTAATACCTTGAATTTCTTCTTCTTTCATTCTTCCTTTCTTAAACAGCTGCTTACTTGCTGCAAAACTTCTTAGTTATGGTTCATGAACTAAGTTGTTAAAGTAAAACCCCTGATAGATAGAAACACATTTTTATTGACAAATCTGACACGGGAGCCTCACCGGTTAAATGAGGGAGATTTATCTCATGACTGCCTAGGTTTGATGCTATGCAGAAAATCTAGCCAACAAGAGAGCACATTTGAAATGTAGAAAACCAATCTAGGAGTGACAAAAACTGCGCCTTAAAGCACTTAGGTGATCAGGGGATCATTTCGAAAAGTTCCCTAAACATCTCTAAATGGTGTCAGTGCAGAAGATCATCTCGAGAGCTTTCCAACGACTGTGAGAACGCGACAAACGGACATCGGGAGCTCTAGATATGTTCGGTCAAAGTTCAGTCAATGGGAAAGTCAACTCTGGTCAACTGGTCAATATTTGGACCAATCGCACTGTGACACGTGGCTTGCCAACACTCGTCGAATTTACTCGATTTGCCTATCAGGAGAAACGACAAGTGGACTACATGATTATTTCTATTCCACATTGTATGGGTCGAAACAATATTATTTGGTAAGGCCATTTTCCAAAAGCCACATGTATATATTAATGTGTATACATTAATATTAACTCCACTAACCACCAAATTTCCATGTGGAGGAGGAGTGAAGCGGTGGTGGGGAGCAAGTTTAATGGCATTAAGCCATGCGTGGACTGTTCCACGTGGAAGAAGGAGGATTGAAGCGGTTGTTGGGGGGCGGTTTTAAACCCAACGTGGTCTTTGACCACTATGCGCGTGGAAAGGCTTAAATAAAGCCTAAGCTTTTAATCCACCGCTCCACTTGGGATTTAATCCCATGTCAATCCAATGCCGCGCTTCCTATGGGATTTAATCCCATTAAACATTCAAATGCCTCTTATGGGATATTTATCTCATTAAAATATTCAATCGGCTAAAATGGGAATTAATCCCATATTCTATGCAAACCGCCCAAGTTACATGGTACGGGCTAGGTTAAAAATAGCCTAAGGATTATATGGAATGCATTATTTTTGGGCCCTAATTTTGTATAAATAGGGAACCCATTCTATTGTAAACACACACAACTCAAGCTTATTATTTGTAAAGCTTGTTGTGGGGAAAACACAACACGAGCTTATTATTTGTTAAGCTTGTTGTGGACACACTGGTGACACATTATACACCGGTGCAACGGAGACACCGATCCCGAGCTTATTATTTGTTAAGCTTATTTGCGGGATGTGTCAACAAGTATTGTCTATTGGCCTATTATTTTAGGCAATATTAGATGGAATATTTGTGATTGGGAGTGAAATGTAAACTACCCAATAGGCCCATAGCGCCACACCAAGTACTTGTAAATCCTGGATTGTCGACCGAAGTGCTAGCTTCGCATTGTTTGCGTCGGGAAGGCCGATCACAGCTGAAGGAGATTGTACGCCAGGAAGGTGGAAGTCGGGTGCTATTTTTCACCCTTGTCGTCCGAAGAACTGGTGTACTGGTAGGCAAGTAAAATTCCATTAGGTTTTCTTGTGAAAGTACTATTGTAACTTACAAGTTTTGACTAGTGGAACGGTTCGATCACGAACCCGGAGACGTAGGCAATTGCCGAACTCCGTAATCAATCTGTGTGCAATTGTCGTTTTTGTCTTGCATTATTTTAAATTGATTACTTAAAAGGAGTAAATTATCGGTAAATATTTATCGCCTACAAGGGTCCGAGATCAGGTAGTAATAATCTGATTATTTTCGGATCAAGTTTGGTATCAGAGCTGGTAATCGACACCTGCAAACTTACTAATCTCCGAAGCAAGTTGGTATGGAGCAGGTTAATCAGTACAGGTTGCTTTGACAGGGATGGCATTGGCTTGTACTTCTGGATTTCCAGATTGGTGGGGAGGCGAGAGACAGAGTTTAACATACTCAGTAATTTTCTCATTTCTATTTGGATGAATCCATTATATCTCATGCGCAGATAAAACCGAAAACTATTGTGTAGGGTAGAATGTATTGGTAAGACCCCTTTGAGGGCAACGTTTGTATACATCTAACCATACAAGACACATTAGTTAAAGACCCAATTTTGGGCAATGTTTGTACTCTGTTATACTTGCATTAGTAAGACCCCCAGAGGGCAATTATTTTGGTGATTTTGCTAACACCATAAAATGCAGTATATTTTCCTTGTTTAGTCATTGTTCTGGCAGGGAGGAGACAAATGAAGTCAATCCACATTGCAATACAGTGGAGAAAGACCAATCTCGTCATGCAAAGTCAAGAAATGGCAAAAAGAGTTCCTCATCCCAGAAGAAGGAGATTAAGAGGAATTTTTGTGCTCATTGCCAAAGGAATGGGCATCGGGTGGAAAATTGCTGGAAACTGCATCCATCTCGCCATCAGAGTAATGGCAAGCCAAAGATGGAATGGAGGCCTATTGCAAAGGCAGAAGAGGTTTCTACGTCACCACTAGTTGACAAGTCAACCCAGGACTAGGTAATACCTGAAAGTGAAAGTCCTTTGAAATGGGTAAGTCAACAATTTTTTCAATTATATATTACATAATTCAGATTGAGGAATCGTATGCAGTATTAAGTTTGGAGATCAGATATTGTGAGGAAATGCTGAGAGAAAGGTTTACAATACTCAGTGGATTTTCTTACTTAGAAAATTTGATTAATGCTCCTAACATATCTCCTAATCAGCGTGTGAGTACCTGTTACAGCTTGGATACAAGATTTGACTCATATAAAGCTCGGAGATTGATCTGCCATTTGTGCAGACATTAGAGTTCGCAGAGATCAGCTCGGAACTTCATTCTGTGTAGAGGCATTGTGACCGTGCAATGAATGGTAGCTGAATCACCGTTGGCATTGACGTCGGGTCGGAACTTCATTCTGTGTAGAGGCATTGCGACCGTGCAGCAGAATGGTACCTGATATTGTATGTCAACAAGAAGAGCTCTCAAAGGATCAGCTCGGAACGTCATTCGGTGTCAAGGCATTGCGACCACACATACGAATGGTAGCTGATCAACAGACTTAGCATCATACATCGGAGGCTCGAGGTCTTGAAAAAGGCTTAGCATCATGTATCGGAGGCGTTGAGGTCTACAGAGACTTAGCATCATACATCGGAGGCTCGAGGTCTTGAAAAAGGCTTAGCATCATGTATCGGAGGCGTTGAGGTCTGTAAGAGACTTAGCATCATGCATTGGAGGCTCGAGGTCTTGAAAGAGGCTTAGCATCATGCATCGGAGGCGTTGAGGTCTGTAAAGGGACAAGGCATTGTCCATCATTGACATCGGATCAATCAAAGCTCTACGTAACATGGAGTTCCTTCAAACCAGTTTGGATTCTGCGGAATCAACTTGGAGCCAAGAGCTATGTTATAGAGTCAAAGAAGATCCTTGTTGTCAGATATCAAGAAGCTTAGCACCGCACAGAAGGAGCGTTGAGGTTTCATTCAGAAACTTAGCACCATAAAGCGGAGGCGTGGAGGTCTTCTTTGGATATCAAAGTGGTGCAGCAGGAAGCATCGTGGACCCATAACCCACAAGTCCCAGGATCGGAGTAGAGTTGTCGAAGTGAGAAGGTTGGAGGAGAAGACCCAAGGGTCTACTACAGCAGCACTTCCGAGGTGGCAGCAGAGTTTCAGATTCAGGACAGTATGGAAGCTTTTTGGGACAAAAAGCTTTTCTCAGTGGGGAGGTGTGATCAGGGGATCATTTCTGAAAGTTCCCTAAACATCTCTAAATGGTGTCAGTGTAGAAGATCATCTCGAGAGCTTTCCAACGACTGTGAGAACGTGACAAACGGACATCGGGAGCTCTAGATATGTTCGGTCAAAGTTCGGTCAATGGGAAAGTCAACTCTGGTCAATATTTGGACCAATCGCACTGTGACACGTGGCTTGCCAACACTCGTCGAATTTGCTCGATTTGCCTATCGGGAAATGACAAGTGGACTACAGGATTATTTCTATTCCACATTGTATGGGTCGAAATAATATTATTTGGTAAGGCCACTTTTCAAATGCCACATGTATATATTAATGTGTATACATTAATATTAACTCCACTAAACCGCCAAATGTCCACGTGGAGGAGGAGTGAAGTGGTGGGGGAGCAAGTTTAATGGCATTAAGCCATGCGTGGACTTCCACGTGGAAGAAGGAGGATGAAGCGGTTGTTGGGGCGGTTTATCCCAACGTGGTCTTTGACCACTTCTCCATGCACGTGGAAAGGCTTAAATAAAGCCTAAGCTTTTAATCCACCGCTCCACTTGGGATTTAATCCCATGTCAATCAATGCCGCACTTCTTATGGGATTTAATCCCATTAAACATTCAAATGCCACTTATGGGATATTTATCTCATTAAAATATTCAATCGGCTAAAATGGGAATTAATCCCATATTCTATGCAAACCGCCCAAGTGGGAAATATTTGATCCCAAATTACATGGTACGGGCTAGGTTAAAAATAGCCTAAGGATTATATTGAATGCATTATTTTTGGGCCCTAATTTTTGTATAAATAGGGAACCCATTCTATCAGTAAACACACACACAACTCAAGCTTATTATTTCAAAGCTTGTTGTGGGGAAAACACAACACGAGCTTATTATTTGTTAAGCTTGTTGTGGACACCGGTGCAACGGAGACACCGATCCCGAGCTTATTATTTGTTAAGCTTATTTGCGGGATGTGTCGACAAGTATTGTCTATTGGCCTATTATTTTAGGCAATATTAGATGGAATATTTGTGATTGGGAGTGAAATGTAAACTACCCAATAGGCCCATAGCGCCACACCAAGTACTTGTAAATCCTGGATTGTCGACCGGAGTGCTAGCTTCGCATTGTTTGCGTCGGGAAGGCCGATCACAGCCGAAGGAGATTGTACACCAGGAAGGTGGAAGTCGGGTGCTATTTTTCACCCTTGTCGTCCGAAGAACTGGTGTACTGGTAGGCAAGTAAAATTCCATTAGGTTTTCTTGTGAAAGTACTATTGTAACTTACAAGTTTTGACTAGTGGAACGGTTCGATCACGAACCCGGAGACGTAGGCAATTGCCGAACTCCGTAATCAATCTGTGTGCAATTGTCGTTTTTGTCTTGCATTATTTTAAATTGATTACTTAAAAGGAGTAAATTATCGGCAAATATTTATCGCCTACAAGGGTCCGAGATCAGGTAGTAATAATTTGATTATTTTCGGATCATTAGGGAAAGCGAAACCTAACTACAACAAGACAATGTGCATACGCACCTAGAGGAATTGAAATCTAGGCTAATATTTACAAGGGTGAACCTTTTATTTTCAGTAGCAATGTTTGAGATGGATTCCATTGATTTGGAATCTGCAGTTCTTCACCCTCCAGTGAGGCTAATTAGAAAGCATTGCTGTTCTTGCACTTTGTGACCACGTATGGACCACTCCAAATGGCATCAAATTTTGAATGCCTTCCGGTTTTGCTCTGTCCACATCCCATTTCAACACTAGATCTCCAACTTGAAAAGATCTATCTTTGGCCTTCCTATCAAAGGTCTTCTTGATCAAAGCTTGATCCTTTTCCATTGCTTGGGATGCCTGATTTCTGATCTCTTGCAGCTCCATCAACTCTGCATACCTCACCTCCATGGGCTCAAATTCAAGTAACTCCAGCTGCTTCATGAGTTCCAATGTTGGAAACTCAAGTGACATGGGAAAGATTGCCTCTCTTCCATAGACAAGCCTGAATGGAGAGTTACCTGTGGATCTTTTGGGAGTGATCCTATCAGCCCATAAGGCTGATTTTAGCTTGGTATGCCAAGACCTCTGATTCTCATCAAGAGTTCTCCTAATGATCCTCAACAAGTTCTTGTTTGTAGACTCGGCCTGGCCATTACCCTGAGGGTAATAGTTCGATGAAGTGCTTAGGTAAATACCGTTCTTGACAGCCCACTCAGTCACCTTAGATCCAATGAATGCCAATGCATTATCAGAGATTATTGTGGCAGGTACACCAAATCTGGTTGTTATTCCCTCATAAAAGTCTAAGATGCTAGACTCATTTGCCTCTTTGAGTGCTACTGCTTCTGTCCATTTGGTGAAGTAGTCTGTGGCTGTCAAAATCCATTTATGCCCTTGGCTTGAATTGGGATTAATGACTCCAATGAAGTCCAAACCCCATTGCATGAATGGCTGGTCAACTGAGATTGGATGCAATGGAAGGGCAGCAAGTCTTTCTTTTCCTGTGAAGAATGCACAATTCTTACACCTCTTGATCCATGTGTAGCAATCGCTGAAGATTTTAGGCCAATAATAACCAGCCTTCATAATTTTTAGAGCTGTCACTCTTGGTGCAAAATGGCCACCAACTGGTCCACCATGAAACTCTTCCAATACCCTTTGAATCTGACCTGTGCTAATGCATCTCAGCAGCACTCCATTCACATCTTTCTTGAACAAAACTCCATCAACAATGGCATACGGAACAGCCTGCAACCTGAAGTGTCTCCTTTGGGTCTTGTTCATCTCCGGAGGGCATAGGCCTATGCTTAGGAAGTGCATAATACCTTGGGTCCAGCAAGGAGTCGGGGCAGCATTGTCTTCTTCTTGTTTGCCACTTGGCTCATGGCCCATCTGGATCACAAACAGCCTCTTCCTCATTGCATACTTTTTTTTGTTTCCCCAAAACCAGCTTGCTCACACAATCCTTTCCCTCTTACCAGCTTGGTGATCTTGATTTCAATGTCATACTCCATGACACGGGTGATCCAACCTGCCCTTTTCTCATTCAAATCCTTGTTGAGGAGGAAGTCCTTAACTCCAGCATGTGAGACCAGCAACTGGACCTTGTTGTTTGAGACTAAATGCTTGAATTTCTTCAAGCTTCTGATTACTACAAGTACATGCTTTTCAATAAAAGAGTACCTCACCTCGCAGTCATCTAGGCTCTGGCTAAAAAAGGCAATCGACTGCTCATCATTATCTTTGTTCTGCTGTACCAGAATGGCAGAAATAGTGTCATCACCTCCAAATGCATAGAGGATGAAATCCTTGGAGAAGTCTGGGTTGATGAGAGTTGGTGCTTGAGAGATAGCTTCTTTGATTGCTTCAAAACTCTCCTTGCCTTCTGCTGTCCACTTAAAAGCCATGCTCTTCTTTAACATTTTGGTGATGGGCTTGACAAGGGCTGCAAAATCTGGGATAAACCTGTGGACAAAATTGATCCTTCCCAAGAAAATTTGAAGAGCCTTCTTGTGACTTGGCAATGGCAGTGCTCTTATGGCTTCAACCCTCTCTGGATCAATTGCCAGTCCCTCTTTCGAGACAACATGGCCAAGGAGCTTTCCTTCATGTGCAAGAAAGATGCACTTCTTTGGGGTACAAAGATACTCGAACTTTCTACACCTCTGAAACACTTGCCTGAGGTGAAAGAGATGGTCTGCTGCATTCTTTGAGAAGACAGTGATATCATCTAGATATATCAGCACTATCTTGTTGATCAAGCCTTTGAATGCCATGTCCATTTCCTTTGAAAGGTAACACGGTGTTGGACAACCCAAATGGCATCTTCTTGTAAGCATATGTGCCCCATTTAGTTGTGAAGGCTATCTTGAATTGGTCTTCTTCTTTCACCATCACCTGATTATACCCTGAGTAGCCATCTAGGAGAGAGAATCTCTCTGAACCGGATACTACTTGCAATATTTGTTCCATTGAAGGAAGCGGGTAATGATCTTTGAGAGATGCTCTATTGAGGTCTCGGAAGTCCACACACAACCTGATTTCTCCGCTCTTCTTCCTGACCGGAACCAAGTTAGCAACCCAGCTTGAGTGCTTGATCGGGAATATAATGCTTGCCTCTATTAGCTTATTTAGCTCTTTCTTCATTAGAGGCTCAATGTGAGGGTTAACAGGTCTCTGCTTCTGCCTGATGGGCTTAGCATCTGGATCCAATTCTATGGTATGTTGTGCCAAATTGATTGAATCCTCTCAAGTCTTCATAGCTCCAAGCGAAGACATCTGGAAATTCTTGACAAAGCTGTATGAAATCTGATTTCTCCTGCTCAGTGGCCACTTTACCAATTTGAAGTGTTTTGCCTTCCCCAACCGGAATTGGCTCTGAATCTTCCCTCTTGACCTGTATGTTAGCCTTTTCTTTACGGAACTGGTCGTTAGGGTTGAAGATAGACTCCAACGTTACTAAACCCTTGGGAAGCTTGTTTGTCCGCAGCTGCACTACTTGATCCCCATACTGCTGCTCTAGTCTGTCCTGATTCCTAGCTGAGAATTCAGCCTCTTCTTGTAAAAAATTGACGATCTGTTGATCATTTTCAAACACCTGCCAGCTGGTGTTATTATCTGGAACTGCTGGCCTCACAATCACATGGATATGTGGCTGTGTTTTTTCCCTTTTGATGTTGTCAACCACATCAAACGTTGCTCCAACTGCTGCGAGCCTATCTGCGGCTTCATTTTTCTTCCTGGGTATGGACACAATGTTGAAAGCTTCGAAATCCTCAATGAGGTCCCATACCCTATTACGATAGCTCCTCAAAGAAGTCGTTCTTTGTAGCATGTTGTCCTCTAACTTGGTTGACGATTAGCTTGCTATCCCCGAACACCTGCAAGTTATTTATCCCCTTTTTCCTAGCCCAATGAAGTCCATGAATCAAGGCCTCATATTCAGTTGTGTTGTTTGAACAAGAAAACTGGAAACGAAAAGCTGAATAATATTTGATGCCTTGAGGTGAAACAAGCATGGCTCCACCTCCTGCGCCTTGCCTACTCCTTGATCCGTCAAAAAACAGCCGCCATACCTCATTGTCATCATTATGGCTTGGCTTGGTGATGCTAGGAACAAGTTGATTTTCTTCGTGTATACAATAGACTCCCAGCTCAGATTCTTCTACTTCTTGATAGGGATCAAAAGCATGTATCTTGTTTGCCCATTCATCGAGAGTTAGGTCCGGGATACTTCCAACCTTGGTGTCAGCCTCATCAGTACTAGGGTGATCTTCTTGATCAAATGCTGAGCAATTGGCATTAATCTGACTTGGAGTGTAAGGCTCAATATGGAAGTTTGCAATAGGTTCAGACCTAATTGTAGCCTTAGTTCCATACCTTGTTCTAAACAGCATGTGAGACCAATCAGCAGACAAATACCCCCCAATCTTGGCTGTGAAGTCCCTTGACAAGCAAAGGGCAAAGAGTGGTGGAAGGTCTATGATTGATATATCTTGTAAGACAACAACATTTGGACATGCATGCAAGGTAAGACTCAAGTTTTTAATCACTCCAATGCTTTATTGCTGTCCCATCCAATTGCACTACCCCTTTAGATATTACTTCATATTGGAGACCCAGCTGATCAGCTATTTGCTTGGGCATCACTGAGCTACTTGCCCCGGAATCAATCATGCAATTGTGTACTAGTTTATCCCCAATGATTAATGAAACATAGAAAGGAGGGGGCTTCAACATTTTACCTTGTTGCCCTCCATGGCTTCCTTTAGGCTGGGCAACATTTGTAAGCACTTTGTCTTGCATCTGAACCTGCTGATTCGAAGTTGTCCAATCCTTCATGGCAGCTAGCGCAGAGATCTCTTTGTCCTGGGATGGATAGGGATTCCCACATTGATATATTGACGTTAGTCTTCTTCATCTGTTCAATGATACTGAACGGGGATGAAGTATCCTTTTGTTGTCCCTTGGTTTGTACACTTACTCCTTGTACGTGGGCAGCAACAGCTGGCATTTGAGTTGGCCTAGGGGCTGTTCTTGGCTGCCCTTGTGTATTTGAAACTGGACTCTGCTTGCCAATCATTTGTGGAGCCGTGGAAGGTGGTGGATTGGCTGGGGCTAATGGCTGTTCTTCACCCAAATTTCTCCTCTTTGACCTTGTGTTGGCTGCGACACCTTGAGAAACTGCTTGATTCATGCCACATAAATCTTCTGCTTGCCAGTTCACCAACGTGGTGTCATTTGGGGCTGATTGCTGTTGGAATGTTTCTTGTTGTTGACTGTTTCCTTGACTGCCCTCGCCCTCCACACCAGTAGTTGTCACCATCAGTGCTTGATTGAGAGCACCATTGAAACACATGGATTGGTTATGAGGCTCATTGCATGGAAAGCACCAGTCATATTCCTGAGCAATGTTGTTTTGTGTTGGCACTAATGCCTTAGAGGCAGATATAACATTTGGATTATAGGGCTGGAATGGTCTATTAGAGGGAGGCCTTGTTTGATTCACATTTGCAACTGGATTAGGTGGTCTTTGTGGTTGGTATGGCTGCCTATTAGGCTGAGCTTGAGGTTGATAAGAAGGTCTGAAACCTTGGGCTTGCTGCCTCTTGAGAGTAACCAGCTCATTGCCTAGGTTTTGCAACTGTTTCATGACCTCCTGGAGTTCATTTGAAGCACTAGAGGATGAAGTAGAAGTTTCACTTGAACTTTGGTTTCTAGGGGTGGGAATAGGAGCCAAAGTGGGTGCTTGACTAGTGCTTGGATTTTCTAAGTTTGGATACAAGGGCATGGGAGGCCTAGGAGCCAGTTTACCAGCTTGAATAAGACAGTTTTTGGCTCTAATGGCAATGCTATAAGCCATAGGGATTGTTGTGCCTCCCATGGACTGAATTAACATAGAAATATCAGAATTCAAAGCTTTAAGGTAATATAGAAAAGCACCTTCTGTTGTTGGCCTGACTGCCACTAGAATCCTATCCCAAGACCTTTGAAATCTGAAGTTGAAGTCAGTCAGCTGCTCGTTGGAGGCTCTCTTGATAGTTGTCAGCTGCTCCAAAAGAGACAAGTTGTCTCCCTTCTCTCCAAATTGCTCGTGAAGTGCAATACACAGCTGATTCCAGTTTGTGATAGAACCAGCTCCAAGGCTCCTAAACCATTGTAATGCTTTACCCTTGAAGGAAGATGCCAGTAACTTGACAGCCACTTGCATTTCATTGATTTCATGGATTGCACAAAGGTTAGCAATATCTTTAACATGATCACCTGGAGTAGTCTAATTTTCTCCGGTGAAGTAGGGAATGTTCTTCAAGGATGCAATAGGAACTGGATGCTGTGCATTGAGAGCAAGTGGGCTGCTGCCTGTGAAGTTGACGTAGGGATTGTTCTGAGCCATTCTAATCGGTCTTAAAACCCTTGTATACTGAATGAAAGGCCTGTCAGGTGGAGGAGTTGAGAGTGTTATATTTGGTGGAGATGGATACCTTTGAATCCTTCTTCCTCTTTGCCTTCTTGGAGATAACTGTAGGTATTCAAACAACGCTTCTTCTTCTCCAACTCTTGACCTTGTGGTGATTCTTCTCATGAGTTTTCAGGCCTGCACTGCTGAAACCAGTTGATTCTTCCCCAGTGGAGTCGCCAGATATGCAAATAATAGCTCTTATAAGCAAGAAAATTGCAGCAGATGCATATCAACTTTCTTCGCAAATAAAAATGAGACCTCTAGGTCCCACCGGGCGTGCCAAAACTGTTGTTGCAGACTCACAGCACCCCTGGATGCAGATCAGGATTTTAGGTTGATGTTCAGGCATCCAGTGTGATTGCACAACATGGAATCCTTTCTCCAAGCGTGGGACTTGTAAAGATGAGAAAAGATTCTCCAGAGAAGGCTGGTTCCTATTCCTCTGTTCAGATGCACACAAAAAATGCAGAGGGTTTGCTAAAACCTAATCTAACTTGCCAAGGAGACAGGGTAAGAAAATGCATAAAATAAAACCTAAACTACAAAGGTGATGCACCGAGGAATGTTAGACATTCGTTTTACAAATTTAACACAGACCACATAGGTGTAATACAAACACCATGCACAGGTAACCAAACTACAATAAGAGATCAAAATGACAAAGAATGAATACATGAGAGGGTTTAGAGTCAATCACAACACATATATTATTGCTCAAGAGTCGATACAGTACATTACAGTGGCCAAGAGGCAAAAAGACTGGCATTGCAACCCATATGGGAGGTTTGAAAGCTCCACAAATTCTCTGGCAAGCGAGGGAATAAGGGAGGATGCAAAACAAAATGTCTGACCTGTTAAAGGAGCTCCTCTTTACAATATATATGAAGAAAATGAGAGGGGAGAGAGAGGAAATCCAGAATCTGCCCCAACCACTTCTTGGTAGCATTTAAAATCATCTCATTATGACAGAAGCGGTGGATCCTGGCAAAATGGTGGGCTGTCTAACAGGAGCGGCGAGCTGTCTGCTGCATTAAAGTTGGTTGTTGAAGCATTACTTCTGTCTATCACCACGCGTCAGAGACATTTTCTTAATTTTCTCCCTCCAAACTGCACCAAAATGTAAGATTGATCCTAGAATCATGTAGAGAATTTCAACAGCTTTCCGTTGATATAAAGAACGTGCAAATCCGAGCTCTGGATCGAAAGATACGAAGGTCTGAAGATTTAGGGCACAAAACAGGCAAGAACAGGTTTTAAAATCTTTTCCCGCACTCTGCCATCTGGACGACACGTGGCAGGCTCTGGTTCACTAAGCAATTTTCTCTCTCCACCTTTTCGTGGGCTTTTCTTGTGGGCCCCTTAAACTTGGACACGTGGCACTATTTCATTGGTTCGGATCAGTGCTCGAAAACTCGCCCCTTTGACTTTTTGGACCTTTTTCCTTGGCGACACGTGTCATGCTGTGATTTGTCCACGGGCCTGCCGGATTTTCACGTCCACCGCGTCTTTTTGTCCCGGATGTCCCAGTGCTTCGCGGGACAGAATCCTCCGATCCGCCCGAAATGGGCTTCCTCGTCCCTTTTCTGCCGGTGACACGTGGCGTGATCTGATTGGCTTTCGGCTCCTTCGGCTATCCGCGTCCCGCATGTCCCTTTGTCCCACTTGTCCTTGTGCTGAAGTTTCCTATTTCAGCCGAACCGGCCGGTTCGCGTCCTTCGCGCACTCTTGTCCCGCTTGCTCCCGGTAAAGGACTTGGACAAATTTTCTTTCTTTCGGCCGATTCGGGCATTTCGCGTCCATTTGTCCCAGATGTCCCTTTTTGTCGGGCCGCCTGGAGGCTTTTCGGCCGATCCGTGCCTTCCGCGTATAATTGTTCCAACTGTCCCAAAGGCGGTCTTGAGCAGGACTTAGCCAATTTTATGATTTTCTCCTGAATCAATCTACTTGCTTGGAACTAAAAACTTGATGCATGTTATCAAATTAACTCTGGGGGGTGAAATTTGGATAACAAAGAACTCCTCGGTAAAAACTATCCAAGTGACATCGAGACCATTCTTCTCGCCTCTCGAGCACATAACCATCGATACCAAACGAATTGGTCCGGTTCAAGATACGGGGATGCCAAAGTTACTTTTTTTTTCCGATGGTGTTTGATGTAGCTCAAAGAAGTTCTCCATTTGATTTATCCAATTCAGGGGATCTTTACCATCAAATTTGCGCATATCCACTTTCGGCATCATGTTCCGTGGTTGCGAATAAGTTGGATTCCGATTGCGCTGGAAAAGTGCTCCAACATGGTTATTTTGTCCATGATTTTGAGCTGAAGATCCTCCTTGGTTGATATGGGATGGATTTGGGCCATACTATTTACCTTTACATGTTGCATGATATCATCCAACCGATGATTGATTTGGGTGTCTCTCTGTAAAGGCCATCACAGTTGACACGTTTAGTAGCTCATATTCAAGTTAGCTCACCTTATGATCAACTGAAGTAAACCCTAGTGATGAGGAATCTGTATTTACCCCTTCTGAATCCATCTCTTCAATCACTATCTCATCTTTATCTGGGGTTTTACCCGGAGTAACCGGATTCTTTTTTGCTCTTGTGGAAGGCCCCGCCATGATATCAAACCTTAGGGTTTAGGATTTCGATACAAATTCGACCAAATAGGAAAAAACACAGAGAAAATACTAGTACTATTTTTTTCAGATTTCCAAAATGTAAAGAACTTGAAAAAATTCCACAATTTGCACCCTAGGGAGCGATTTTAAAAACCCTAAATTTGTAATAACTTGTGCAAAATAAATCAAAAATTCTGAAATTTTCAGGGAACCTTACTTGAAATGTTTTGCAACTCTGGTAAAAATATCTCTTGCCAATTCACTCTGGTTCAAAATATATTGCGGAAACAAAAATTAGGGTTTTTGCCCTAATTTTGGCCCAGATCATAACTCTGATACCACTTGTAATGAAATTACTAGTATAATTCAGATTATGAGCAGCAATATAACACCAAATAACACAATATTTCAGAATAATGATCTCAATATGCAATTGTAATAGCTTCGCCACTTCGAGGGGGCAACCTCCAAACCATATAATAAGACTCAAATGCTCAAATGATAATGAACTACTACCTACAATCCTCTATATATACTATTCATATGTTATGGCCATCACCTAGGCCGACCTATTAAGCATGAGAAAGTATAAATGATATAATAAAATGATATGGTAAGCCACAAGTCGGCTACTCATATCCTAATACAAGCAATAGGTTAAGGGCGTAACACTTTTAGACATGTTCCTTCCGAGGTTGTCTTCAAAGTTTGGATTGGATAATGTTTTGAAGTCTTTCATTGGTGGGTTTATTTTTCTATTAGCTAACTTTTGAAGGGTTATTTTCTTGGCCACGCATACTTGATGGGGCATGGTGCTCAAGTCTTGTATAGAGATATTCACAGTTTCTTTTATTGGGCTATAATTTCACAATTGAGGTTGTGATGCCATATGTGTATAGACCTTGGTTCAAATGTGTTTTTTTGTTCTTGTCACAAATGCTTTCCCAATGTATCTTGAATCACATAGCCAACAAAGTTCATATGATTAATTCAAAGTGGAATCATGTTCTAACTTAAAATCAAGCAAAAATTTAAACCATTGGTTCAACTTGATATTTAGGAGGTAATTGATTTCAGCATAGGAGAATGCCAAGAAAACTTTATTAATAAATGCTAATGTCACTTCTAAAAACATGGTCCTTGTCAACAAAGTTTCCATCAACATTATTAGCATCCCCACTTGCGACATTGCTAGATCTATATACATTAAGATCATCATCTCAAAGCTCATATTCTTATTAATCACATTATACATGGAACATGGTGCATCAAGCATTTTAATCCTTTAAACAATTGAAATATTTAGGAACTAAGTGATTTTAACTTAGGAGAACACCCCAAAACACTTTATTCAAAAATATTAATGCTACTTCTAAAAACATAGCACCAATTCTCATCAACATTATGGGTGTCATCTCTAGCAACATTGTAGCACCACATGCAACAAGGTCGTCATCTAAAAGTAATTTTTATTTCTTACATTATTGTTTTGATTATTTTAGATCTAAAAGATATAAAATGTATCAAACAACGTCCTAACCGAGATAATAGAAATAAAGTCACTAAATGCATCAAATTTGAGTTATAGTTGAGTTATGGAAATTATGATAGATTGATTTAAACTAAGAAACAACAAGAGGAAAAGATACTTAATTTTTTCCGATTGTTTGCCAATATTAGAAATTTCCACTAAATTAGAAATTGATTGAAAATGCGTCATTAAGGGCTCAGATGCAAAAATGAGGCAAAAATGTTGTCTCGAACAATACCGACAACCCTCACCTATGTTTGCCATTTAGTTTATAATGTGTGTAAGATCTTCAATCTTGTGCGAGGATGCATGTTTGATCTCTCCTTTACCCAAACCCCGATTGCTCATGTTTGATCACTAAAGACCTTAAACAGGGGTTAACATTCGGATTGGGTTGACCTTAGTACACCGCATGATGGTTGAGCGTGGCTTACATACCACCACTCTAAAGTGGGCTCAAACCATAATTATCTTACTCGTGTATGTATGAATGTGCAGAATCATGTGCAATCTCAATGCGATCCTTCTTTTAGACCTTGACACTTGGTGCTATGAAACTTTGACCTCTTTGTATTCAAATTTGGCTTGTTGGAAAACTATAATGCTACTCTTAGAAGATTTCAGATATCCAAGTGTCTTTGATGTAATGATCTTCAATGTATGTGAGAGTGCCTTAAGTGATATGGGTGCCCTAAAAGTATGAGGTGTAAATGAACTTAGGGTTCATTTTTGCATTTAGACAACTTTTCATTACTTTCCGCCATACCCCACCCATGAAATTTTCCAAAGTTGACCTAATGGAAATGCCCAAATTTGAAAAGTCGTTTTTAGAGGCTCTTAGACAATGCCGATAAAGTGGGACACCACAGAGAGACACCAATTGTTGAGTTTGTTGGAACTATCCAAGAGATGAAAACAAAAATATGATGATTGAGAAATATTTATCTTGGATTTTGAATGTGTTCATGTATAGACTAAGTTGATTATGAATAAATATGACTAGAAGATGAAGGTGACTAAGATAGTGGATGGATAAACTAATAAAGAAAAATTGTTCTTAAGAGTTAAATATATGTCAATTTAAGAGTGCAAAAGAGCACTAAAATTGATGTTGTAAAGTGTTAAAGACCAAATTTAGTTGTCTCTGATTTGCCCCCTTTTAATATATTATTTGAAAAATGCTAAATCTAAAGGACGAAATAATTTAATCCTTATGATAAACATAATGGGTGTTGACACATGTAATTGGAATGTGCCCTTTGTCCCTTGTGAAAATATGTAAGTAAATATGTGTAGATTATTGTCTCATAACAATATGAAAAGCGATATATTTGAACCACCCAAAAAGATAGAAATTTGAAAGAAATAATATTGTTGCACATGCACAAGGATAATAACTTTTGAATACTTAGGAAAGAAATGTCATTAAACATACAACTCAAGAGGTTGACTGATTATACCCTAAATTTCACAAATGGTTAGAGTGATGGGTGGCTTAATGGCTTCACTATTAATAATGTAAAAATTCTTACATATATAGAAGTTCTAGTTTTCTTTCATGCCTTACAATGAACTGGATGAGGTGTATATATAGCATATGAGTGGATCTTCTACAAAAACCATAAACCACACATAGTACACAATATTACACAATACTAGGGGTGCACATAGAAAGAGCGAGAGAGCTATCCTCCCCAAAGAATGCACCACTTCAGCAAAGGGGTATTTTTATGTGTAGTGTTAAAGTGGTGCATTCTTTGGGGAGAATAGCCTCCGGTATAGAAAAGCATGGGTTTTTATAGGATTCTATTCATGTCGGTGTCAAACGTGCTTTACAAAACGTACTCATCAAATATAGAATCTACTTTTACGAAGTAAAGGACACATGTCTTATATTTTGGCTAGTCGGTGTCTACATGTCTTTACTTTTTACATTCAAAATATTCCCCAACTACGAGGATATTTCCAAAAGTCATCTTCATCTTCATCTTCAAAATCATCTTCTGGTGGCATCTTTTCCTCTCGCATTAATAATAAAGTGATGTCATGTCGTGATGTAGAGTTCCACTAATAATAGAATCAAATTCATTCAATGGAAACATTTTTCCCTTTTAATATTTACTCTTACATTTATGATTTTGACACATGATTCCTAGTTCAAGCAATCATAATTGTAAAACTCAACTCAAGGTAATTTGTAATAATTTGAGTCTAGTTCAAAAAAGTCTAGGACATTTTTGATTTTATCATTGTAGAATGGATAGATTCTTTCAATTTTTTATAATGTATTCTTAGTCCAAAAGGCATAACAAACCATTCATACAAACTCACAACAATGAGAAATGTTGTTTTATGTATATTTTATTCTTTAATCTGAATTTGACGATATCTAGATTTATATTCAAATTTTGAGAATTTTTTTTTTGATCTACTCTCTTAATTAGTTCCTTCCTATCTCTGGTTGCATCTATTTGATGTCAATAGTTATGTCACTTAGAGGAGTATAATTTATTACCATTCTAGATTTTCCTCTTTTTATATCAACATGAATTTTGACTATAAAACATGAACAAGAATATTGAGAAGATGAAGGTCGAATAAAACTTACAAATAATTCTGATTTACTTTCTTGCCTTTTCATCATCTTTTTGTTGAGAATGATCTTTTTCATTGTACTAGATGATTGTGGAGTGTGTATACACATATTTTTTTATCTTATCGACTTATGTTCTTCACATGCATTAGTGACACATTGACAACCCCGAAGTGGTGTCATTAGGGATACTACCAAAAGTGGGAGTTACAAAAATGGTTACATGCATCCTTCATTGGTTGCATTAGGATAGTTAGCAATAGTAATTTTGAGAGAGATTGATGTGTAGTCCCATTAAATCACATTTCACATATTTTCATACCCCTACAATCATCTTTTACAACTTTCTTATGACACCACCTTACCATCCTCTTATTATCACCCTCATACTACTTTCAACACAAACAAACCTTCATCATATCACCCTTTTCTAGAAACTATGAGGTATCTCCATCAATTCAACATGATTTTTGAATTCCCCATGACTTGACATTTTTTTTTTTTTGATAGTATCAAATGTGGTCAATACTTTTGTCAGTGAGTAGATTTCCTAGCCAAAAGTATTGACCATGGTCAAATCTTGTTAGGTAGACAATTTTTCATAGTCGATGACATTGAACACGATCAATACCATCAGCTAACATAAAATGTAAATGCTATCATATGCTATTTATACCCAGCACATGAGTGATGAATGTGACATGAGTGCTCATTCCAACACACATTCATCACTCATTTGTTTTGCTAGCACTTGCCAATATGCCCTTAAATACTTAGAGGTCTAGAAGTTGGACTTATTTTTCTTCTTTGGAGTTCAAACTTGGAGCATAGGGTACTTATGATTTTCAAGTATAATAACTACATTTATCATGTTCGATCTGGCCATTGGAGTCATTAGAGTCTTTACTAGAGGTTTTCCAAGATCTTCTTCTATTTGTTTGTGGTCCCTTACGTTAACTCTCTCATAAGGTGTTGTTGACCCTGGGGGAAATGCACCAATGATCTCTTCAAACAAGTAAGTATTTTTAACCTATCTTTTCCTTTATTTAATTTCAAATTTGAATGCTTATTTGATGTGGTCATGCATACATTAGAGTAGGGTACATATTATTTATCTATTAGTTGTTACCTTATAATCCCCATTTTGGGACATATAACCTTACACAAACCTTGATCCTTGTGACTTTTGCTTTGCAACCTCTTGGATCCATTACTTTGATATCATTTGATTTACATCCTTACTATTGCCAACTTACTTTCAAGAGCTAGTTAGACACCATTACCCTATTCTAGATCTAGGCTTTGGAACCCTACACCTCATATAGAGTGTGAAATGTATACACCTCATTTTCGATACTTGTTAATCTTTTATCTTGCATATGGGGATGCTACCGCATTCTCCTCCCGAGTGGGTTCCTTAAGGGGTCTGTTGGGATTGGGATGTGATTGAACTTGGTCATCTGGGCTAGACTACAACATTTGAGAGATGTCACTATTATGCCATGTAGTTATCTTATCCTCTCTTTATTTCCTCCATGTTCACACATTGTACCTAGTATGTCTACTTGCCCCATTATGTTCACTTGTGTAGACTAATTTATGTTCTTATCACTACTTTAGATCATCATGAACCTTCTTCATTCATTCATTTATTCTTTGGCTTCTACTTCCCATTGTTTTCCACCATTTGACCTTAGGTTTTCCCTAAGATCGATGCAATCACCCATGGGTGATTTGTTGGGTTTGGATTTTATCATGCTCGACGCCATCACCCACAGGAGATTGCATTGGGTATATATGATTGACCAATATATTAATTTTATCATCACTCATTCACTATTCAAAGGACTTCACCGTTGATCACACATTGGACATTTGCGTATATTTTCTCACCTAGTTATTAGACTTGAGGTTTTGGAGCTTATCCCTCCGCATTTGGGTTAACATAGCGAGTTAGGACTGGAGGTATTTTTCTTGATATTTCCCTTCTCCACCCATAGGGATTCTCTCTCGATGTTTTTATTTTTAGGGAGTATTATGTACCAACAATCACACTATCGATACATATCTCTAACCCTTCTTTGTCCTTTGTTTCATGTTTATTGTTGTGTGGATGGTTGATCATTCATTGTTAGAGATTAATGTAGATTTATGTTTTCTTTAGTATATTGATTTGTCTTATTATATTAATCCCCTTGAATTTATCCATCTCTTGACCTATCTTATTCTAATTCCTAGTATGATACCTCTCTTTATCTTAGGTCTAGGCATTGGAAACCTTTAACTACCTTAGGGTGGGGATACCGTCCTCTAGAATTACTACACTAGTGCTCCTTGAGCACTTTTGGTATCTACATCTTGTGTGTAGGCCTAGATTTTATCCCAAACATTTGAGAAGGTAGGAAAGGATCCAAATTAGCCTGTCATACATTTTGGTGAACCCGATGTGAAACTTAATATGCCTTAGATTAGGTCATATTTTCTTTAGTTTTTAATTTGTCCATCTAATAATTCTTACTTACAATCCCCATTTTAGTACTACAAAATTACAAAACCCTTGATATTTGTGACCATTGGTGTAGTCCTTTTCATGCCCTTTCAAAGAACAAGGAAATCCCATGCGTGCTTGGTCTATCACCCAACGAGCGCTGGCGCTCACCCGAGGCAAGTGCGGGCGACGAGCCCCTCCTTTTGTGAGTTGCATGAGAATGCATTATTTACGACGAAACTTAAGTGAAGAGAATGGAAACAAACCATACATTCATCTTAGAGCTCAGAACGGGCTTCTAGACCAATGTATTCATTCAGATAAGAAAAGCATTACAGAACATAGATCTGAATTATAACAGAAAGGGAATGCCCATGGGTTTACACCCACTCATATGAAATATATATATATATATAACTGATCCATACATATATAAGTAAAACTGGAACCACATATATTCATATTAAGTATGTTTGATAACCACATTACATTTATTGATGCAATCACAGATCCATATAATAGTGCGGACTCAACGTCATGCATCAAAATTGGACTTAAGCCTTTCATAAGACAAAGAAAAATATTCGGACCCATCCCCTTGAGATAACATACTCCTACAGATCCTCTAAACCCAACCCATAGAGCCCTCACAATATTCCTGCATAGCTTTTCCTCTTTCTATTCTCTATATCTGTCCCTATTTTCCTACCGAGCGCTTGTATATATAGCCTTAACAAGCACCACCATGCCTTTCTGAAGTTGTAGATTGGGTGCCAAGTGTCCAAGTGGTCCTCCATGGGAGCATGCTCCTTCATACGCAATCTCTCCATCCTTCGCCATGATGACCTTTTGGAATCTTCTATCACAAGGTATATTCCTTTCGTGGGCTCCAAGTTACCAGGCTGGCACCTTATCTACTCTGCATGCGCAGTCAGGTCATGTTTTCCTCATGTTCTGCTTGATATGCCAAATATGGATAAGTCCCAAAGCCTTTACTCTGCCTTGCGCACACGCACCATTGGTTCTACTAAACCCTCCTAAAACCCTGTCCTGCATGCTTTCACCTTGCGTGCCCTTCTTCAAATAGGCCTTGCATGCCTGTTGGTAGCTCAAACATGCACCCGTGTCTCGGATTGCGGAAAGGGCTGAGGTGTTTGAGACCACAATGGAACCATCCCCAAGTTGTGGAACCTTGTGAGCTTGGGATGGATCTCCAGAGAAGGCCGGTGCCTCTATCTATTTCTGCTGTTATTGCTACTCCTAGTGCTGAAAGGGGAAACTAAGCTAAGAATGCCAAGGGACCAGGGAAAGAAGGATATCATGAAGTAAACTACACTAAAAGGTGATAACACCAGAAAAGAGGGATGAACACTATCATTCGAGAAAGAATGATAGGGAATGTGTTAAAGGAGGCTAGGCACGACTAGCACAGAAAAACACGCATTCACTAAATCATTCTCATGGAACACAACCAAATATGGAACTGCAGGGGACCTGAAGTAGCACAACCAACACACAACGTAAAAGAAAAGGAAAGAAGAAGGAATGCAAACACATTAGGACAGAGAATAGTCACAAAAAAATGCTTCTATTACTTCCATAAATGCATGTAATCATTATAATGATGAAGGAGGCTGATATCCACTTGCAAGAGCCATACATAGAGGTCTGCAACTCAAAATACAGAAAATATGGTGTCCTTAGCAAAAATGCATAAGGATCTAGAGTGTCCAACATAACAAATGAGCCTTGCTCTTACGTTTATAGAATAATCCATGGAGGAAAAAGGGAAAATGAGGAAAAAATCGAATTTGAAACACAACCACCAACAAGAAGCATTCAATGTCTATAAATCCACTTGGAAATCTATGAAGTACGCTTCCCCATGCCTTCTTGATGTGTTGAAGACAAAGGAGGGTGGATCATACCAAATTGGGTGGTTGAAGAAATCAGATATGCTCATCAATGTTTAGAGAGAATTTTTACTATTTATTACCTACAGATCCACCATAATTTGAATTTTGAATTTTGGCATTGTAGTTGATGTCAGCAGCTCTCGACAAGTCCATGCATGTGCTGATCTCGAGCTCAGAGAAGATAGATATGGTCGCAGAAGATTTTGAGTCGTTGGCATATGTAAAACACGTGGCACGTGCCGATTGGCTGAGATGGTGGCCAAATGTACGATTATTTGTCTTTTCAACCACACGTCAATCATTCATTTGTTCTAAGGATTCGGAATTTGTTGGCACACATTGATCGTTGCGTGTGACACAATTAAGCGTGTCAAAAGATGATCTCGAGACGAGAAGGGTATGAGGGAAGTGCGCATAGAGAAAACAAAGGAAGGTGTAGAGGGTTCACAGAGGGGGCGTGCGCAATGCACGTGGGGAGATGAAGAAAATTGGTGAGTAGAGAACATATGGTTAAGGTGTAACTATTACAAAGTAATGGGTGTGGCATGCGAAGGGCCAAGGACTTAGTAGTAAGTGCGAGGCACGCGGGATGGGAAGAAAGCACCACCGGGAAGTAGGTGAACACGTGGAAGGTGGGCGTGAGGGGAAGTGGAAGGAAAATGGAAAGGGGCACATAGGTAAAATGCAACCAAGGGAATGTGCCAAATGATTTTGAGCACGTACAATTCTTCAATAGATAACTGGGGCCGAATGTGTATGCAAGTTATCCAAATCTCTAGGGGAGCTATTTGGATAACAATTTTGACAAATTTTGGGGCCATCTACTTGCTAGATGAAAGAGATCAGTATCTGAAGCATCCATTGGGCATGGAGTCTACTTGTTCAATTATGAAAATGCCCCTATGATTAATTGAAAATCATTTCGCACTCTGCTTCTGAATCTCACAACTTCTGAGAGAAGCTTTGCACTCTAGAAGTAACAAAAGAGCACACGAGAGGAAAGAACTATGTACAAACAAAAATGTGCACAGAGCACAGTTGGAGGAATTGAAACTACTTTATATATACAACATGATGCAACAAACCTAATGGAAGAGTTTGAGATGGATCTCGTTCATCGGGATTTACTGCGCGCTTCCATCCGGATGAGTTAACTTGAAAGAGCTAGCTTCCTTGCAGGAATTTATGATGTATGGGCCACTCTAAAGTGTGTCAAATTTTGAATGGCGCCATGGTTTATCTCTGTTAAGCATTCCATTTTAGAACCAGGTCTCTAACTTTGAAAGCTTGAGGCCTAGCCTTTATGTCAAACCATTTCTTTGTTGCTTTGATGCTATTCCAGATAGGCCATGATAGAGTCTCGAGTTGTTCAAGATGAACCAGCTCTGTCATCCCGATTTCTTTCGATTTGTGCCCTCAAATTCTATCCTCTTTTCCATATACAAGCTTGTAAGGTGAAGTTTTCACCGCCTTTTGATCGTGATTCTATCTACCTGAGAACACGTGCAAGACCTTCGTATGCCCTTTGTCTTTGGATGATGTTCATCGTGCGTTTTATGATTCTAATTAGGTTATTTTTGTTGATTCTCGCTAGATCATTTCCCTAAGGGTAATAGTTGGAAGAGGTTTTCAGGTAAATGCCCAGACTTAGAGCCCAATCAGTGATTTTAGCACCAAGGAAGGCCTTTGCATTATCAGAGATAATGGTTTGAGGAACGCTAAACCTTGTGACTAAACCTTCGATAAAGTCAATGATGATTGCCTCAGTTGATTCCTTAAGCGTGACATCTTCTGTCCATTTGGTGAAGTAATCTGTAGCTGTCAGCACCCATTTATGTCTAGTGCTTGAAGGCAGATTGATCATGCCTATGAAGTCAAGACCATTGTGCATAGGGCTGATACGCTTGGATTGGTTGGAGGGGAAGCACTACCAATATTTTCTTTCCTGCAAAGAAAGCACATTCCTTGCATTTTGTGACCCACCTATGTGCATCTGCAAATAGGGTAGGCCAAAAGATACTCGGCATTGTGATTTTTATTGCAGTAGTTTTGGCAGAGAAGTGTGTACTTGAGAATCCATCATGAAATTCTGCTAAAACTTTTTTAGTTTGTGCAATCGTTGATACATCTCAACAACACGCCATCAAGATTCTTTTGAAGAGAAGTCCATCAATCAACACATAAGGGATAGATTATAACCTCAGATGTCTTCTCTTTGCTTTATTTAAACCAAGAGGGTATACACCCTCGGAAAGGAATTTGATCATGTCCTTCATCCAATCACGCGCGCCGTGGTCTATATTCTATTTAAGTTATATACACGAAAGGTCCTCATCTAGAAATAATGAAGCCTCAGGTTCACTCGTGCATCCTCGATGTCTGCTTGTCAGAGTGAATTGCTTCTTACCAGCTTTTTGGCCTTAATAGTCACATCATATTCCATGATTTTGGTCACCCATCGCGCTCTCTTCTCACTGATTTCTACTCCCATGATGAAGTCTCTAACAAATGAGTGGGAGACTAACACCTTGATGTGATTTGTGGCGAGCATGCTCTTGAATTTCTTGAGTGCGCACATGATGGCAAAGACCTACTTCTTCATGTGACTGTGTTTCAATTCATAATCCTTCAGATCTGAAGAAGGCCCATCGGCTGCTCCACCCTTGTTCGTTTCCTATGTCAGACAACAACAATGCTTGTATCAAGCACCATAAGCATAAAGGATGAAGTTCTTTGAGTAACTGGATATTTGAGTAAAACTATTATCTAAATAGCTCCCTAGAGATTTGGATAACTTGCATACACATTCTGGCCCTAAGTTATCTATTGAAGAATTACGCACGCTCAAAATCATTTGGCACATTCCTTTGGTCTTGTTTTGCCGTGCGCCCCTTTCCTTTTTTCCTTCCACTTTCCCTCACGACCGCCTTCCACGCATTCACCTTATTCCTGGTCATTTTCTTCCCATCCCCGCGCCTCGCACTTACTACTAAGTCCTTGGCCCTTCAAACGTTGCACCCATTACTTTGTAATAGTTACGCCTTAACCATACATTCCCTACTCACCAATTTGCTTCATCTCCCGCACGCATCGCATGCACCTCCTCTATGAACCCTCTCGTACCTTACTACTGTTTTCTCCACGTGCCCTTCCGTTGAACTCTTCTATGCCATATCATCTTTTGACATGCTTAAGTGTGCCGTGTGCAACCAGTCAAAGTGCACCAATAGGGTGTTGAATCCTTACAACAAATGAATGCTTGACATGTGGTAGAAACGACAAATAGTTATACATTTTGTCACCATCTCAGCCAATCGGTGTGCGCCACATGTTTTACGCATGCCAATGACTCGACATATTCGACAGCCATATCTTTCGCTACAGAGCTCGGATCGATGTGCTCCTAGACTTGTCAGAGAGCTGCTGACATTAGCTATAGTGCCAAAAATTCAAAATTCAAATTGGCAGATCTGGTAGGTAAGAAATGGGAAAACATCTCTCTGAACATTGATTAGCAGATCTGATTACTTCAACCACCCAATTTGGTATGATCTGCAATCCTTTGTCTTCAACACATCAAATAAGCATGGGGAAGCGTATTTCATGATTTCTAAGAGGATTTACAAACATTGAATGCTTCTTGTTGGTGGTTGTGTTTTAAATTTTTGTTTTCCATCCTTTTCCCTTCTTCCGCCATGGATTCATCTATAAATGTAAGAGCAAGGCTCATTTGTTATGTTGGACACTCTAGATCCTTATGCATTTTTGCTAAGGACACCATATTTTCTAGTATTTTGAGTTGTAGACCTCTATGTATGGCTCTTGCATGTGGATATCAACCTCCTTCATCATTGTAACAGTTTTGTACATTTTGGAAGTAATAGAAGCATCATTTTGTGACTATTCTCTATCCTAACGTGTTTGCATTCCTTCTTGCCTTTTCTTTTGCGTTGTGTGCTGGTTGTGCTACTTCAGGTCCCCTGTAGTTCCATATTTGGTTGTGTTCCATGAGAACAATTTAGTGAATGCGTGTTTTTCTGTGCTACTCATGCCTAGCCTCCTTTCACACATTCCCTGTCATTCTTGCTCAGAACAAATAGTGTCCATCCCTCTTTTTTAGTGCTATCACCTTTTAGTGTAGTTTACTTCATGTTATCCTTCTTTCCCTGGTCCCTTGGAATTCTTAGCTTAGTTTCCCCTTTCAACACTAGGAGTAGCAAGTAGTAGTAGAAATAGATAGAGGAACCGGCCTTCTCCGGAGATCCGTCCCAAGCTCGCAAGGTCCCACAACTTGGGGATGGTTCCATTGTGGTCTCAAACACCTCATCCCTTTCCGAGATCCAAGACGCGGGTGCACGTTTGAGCAACCAACAATTTTTGGCACGCTCAGTGGGAGCAACATTGAAAGCTCAAATTTCATATCTCTAAGTTCTGGTGTGTGAACTTAGTGTTTCATCCTTTGGAGGCTCATTTCAAACACATCTGGTGACTCCCAACATTTTAAGATCTTTGTTTTAGCAGTCCTGAGCACCTTTCATGAGAAGAGTGCACACAAGAAGAAGTGCAGCAGATGAAGATTCTTTTGAATACCTCCAGATATCCCTGAGAAGAGTTCGTTTAAGAAATCCCGCATGCAAGTCTCTATCTCCAGTGCACCGTGCCCATTGAACTCCTCAAAACACACAACATGTGCACCCATTAATGGTGCATTAATAAGCTCCTCCATTAAGAAACTTTTCAAACTTTTATGGAGGGAGTCCCTTACTCCTGGCTATGCAACATGATATGCCAAATGGCATGCTCAAGAGTATTCCTTAATTTACTAGTGATAATCAAGTCACCCCTCAGGAGCATATCCAGGATGTAGCAAATGTGTGTTCACTCTATCTGATCACACATAATGATGTAGTAGTCAGGCTGCTTGCAGCCTCTTTCAAAGGTAAAGCACTTCAATGGTATAGAGGCTTGAGACTTGGATCTATTAGCACTTGGGATGAGTTGGGAACAACTCTATGCAGTTATTTTGAAGATAAGTTAGATCACCTATATTTGGTGGAGCAACTGACAACAACAAAGAGGGCACCCAATGAGCAGATGACTGATTTCAACATCAGATTTCAGAAGAATTGGGACATAATTCCTCTTGTGGTAAGACCTACAACCCAACATGCTTTCCTTTATTATCTAAAGGTGCTCAATAGTGACATTTCAGTTATGATCCAATCTATGGGAGGTAGGACTTTACCAGTTGCTTATAGCATTGTAGTAAGGGCAGAAAATAGTCTCATTCAGGTGGGAAAGTTAGCTCTAGACTGACCCCTACCCTTGTTCCTAGAGATGTCATAAGTGCCCCAACACACTATGTGGCCCCTATTCCTATTCCTAAGAAAAGCACGCAACCAGTTGCCTCAACATCCTATTCTCCAAAGACAACAAAAGGAAGATGAAGAATTGAAGGCCTTAATCAGAAATTTATCAAACAAGGTCATATCATTAGAAAAGTAGTAGACACAAGCATATAGAGGAAATTCCAATCAGGTGCATGGACTAGGCAATCAGCCTTGGCATAATCAATGCGGAAATTAAAGATATGCGCCCAATCAATAGAATGACAGATGCTAGCCTTATGCACATCTACCCTTGCAAGTTGTTCCTCCCGCGACTTCTCTCTTAGCACCCAACACAAGCCGAGCGCTTGTTCTAGTTCAGAACAACTTGGCTTAAGAGTCAAAATGGTGCTTTCCTTGCAAGATGCCTCATAGTTAGTATCATTCTACTAATTTTGCCGCACGCGCCCAAGCCTTCATGATCTAGAATGCTTCATCCTGTGAGCCCTCAAAAAGCACCCATGAAGCAGATAATCCATAAGGATCAGAAGTTCCTCTAGAGTCCAATTTGATGTTCTTTGGCACATAGGACTTCTGTGCAATCAACCAAGTCAGAAGATACAAACAGACCACGCGCCCAAGTTGCAAACAACATGAGATACAAGAAAACAATATTAGAATCAGGTGCGTAGGTTATACCCCCGAAAATGCAAGTAGATCCTCAGAAGAAGAAAGATTCAGACAAGGTACCATGTAGTAAAAAACACTCAAATCCTTATAGGAGACCCCTCATAAATCTCCGTCTCAAAAAACTTCACTTGTGTCCCTCATTTGGTAGGCCAATCCTCTACCCAACTAAAATTTAGGCTTCGCGCTGCTGAACAGTCAAGAAGAGATGTTGTTCCTTAAATGCACAAGATGGGGGCTTCCGTTCATCATTGTTGACCAGATGAAGAGAATGAACATAAATGTCACAATGTGGGATGCCCCGACCATTCCATCTTAGTGGGACCGTTGCATGAAGCTCGCGCAACACACCGCACACCGACCGGTTATGCACAAGCCACACGCTTCTATCAGAATCTGCCAAGAAGAGGAGAAAAAAGCAAGTAAATTTGTTAAAACCCCACCCTTCTACATGTCCTTGATTATAGGCAAACACCAAGTGCATAATTGCTTGATTGACTTAGGTTCTAGTACTTCTGTTATGCCTAAGAAAATAAGCGATGTCTTAGGTCTGAAATATAACCCTTTGTCTAAAGGAGTCCTAAAATTTATGGCTCAATTGTAACCACCTTAAGAGTCATCAAACATCTTTAGCTAACCCTCCATGCATGTCCAAGAATAACAATTACTCAAGACGTGTCAATTATTGACTTGCCCTCTCTTTGTTTGCCCTATGTTTATCAAGAGAATTTACTGCTAAGGTGGGTGGTTACTTGTCTTCTGATTGGTCTCATATGTTACTCAAGAAAAGGTATGGTACCGGTTTACCATACAAGCTAAGCCTATATTTTCTTATCATGTAGAGCCATATGTCCCATCCCCTCTCCAAGCCAATTGTCTTATCCAAGAAGAACAAGTTTTAGTTCTTGAAGAGCAGTCTCTTCCACCCTCTATTCCAGACCTAGTACTTGATGAATGGGCATAAAGGCATCACAAATTTGATCCCTATGTTGAAGAACTAGAATCCTATGAAATTGGGCTTGGTACTTATTACATTCTAGAAGAAGATGCTACGCTTCCGTGTGTGCTCATGGGAGACAAAGTTCAAACTAGTCTATGGAAGTTATACTTTGATGGATCCAGAAAAGAAATGACACATGAGTAGGAGTGGTTCTCATTTCCCTAAGGATGAGGAAGTCTTCTTCGTGCATAAGTTGCATTTTGCATGCTCTAATAATGTGGCGATTATGAAGTGTTGGTATATGGCTCGCTCATTGCTGAAAAAAAAAAATTAAAGTGCTTCAGATCTTTGTAGACATAGAATTGATCATCCACCAGGTCACCAACAAATTCCAAAAAAGAATAAGCTTCTTAAAGCTTATAAACATAGATTTTGGGACCTACTTGAGAGCTTTGACACCCTTAATTTGTAGGTAGTTCCACGAGAATGAACAAAGAAGATGACCAAATGGCCACACTCGGTTCACAATTTTTTCTCATGCTGAGGACTTTTTCAAAGGAAACACTCAGCACATTAAGATGGTAATCAGACCATCCATCTTGAACAATAACATAAGCTAGCAAGTGTATCCAAAGATGAAGGGTGACTTGCATGACCTATGGTGATCAAGATATACATCAACCAAGAAGACAAATAGGTTCGACACTTTCCCAACATTTGGCCAACATTTTCTTGACATAGGAAAATGAACACTTGGCCAACATTTTATCTAAGGTGACCAGCCCTTTAGGCAACCTATTTGTCTTTAGTCAGAAATATTAGTCACCATCACCATAGTCACATGCAAGTCATCTTTGTATACTTGATGGTGAAGGAAGAAAGCTTCAACAAGATCAAGAAAGAGATTGCTTGTGTGCCAACACTCATCAATCCAGATTACTCAAAGGCATTCATCCTTTATGCTTATGGTGTTGATGTAAGCATTGCTATTGTTATGACATAGGAAAATGAACAAGGGCTGGAAAACAAAGTGGCCTTCTTCAATCAGACGTTGAAGGATTATGAATTGAAATACATTCACACAGAGAAGTAGGTCTTCGCCATCATGCGTGCACTCAATAAATTCAAGAGAATGCTCCCCACAAATCACATCAAAGTGTTAGTCTCCCACTCATCTTTCAGAGACTTCATCATGGGAGTAGAAATCAGTGAGAAGAGAGTGCGATGGGTGACCAAAATCATGGAATATGATGTGACTATTAAGGCCACAAAGTTGGTAAGAGGCAATGCACTCTACAAGCAGATTGTTGAGGATGCACAAAGTGAACTTGAGGCTTCATTATTTCGGATGAGGACCTTCCGTGTATATAACTTAAACAGTAATATAAACCCCATGCACGTGTGATTGGATGAAGGACATGATCACATTCCTTTCGAGGGTGCATACCCTCCTGGTTTAAATAAAGCAAGAGAAGAAATCTGAGGTTACAATTTATCCCTTATGTGTTGATTGATGGAATTCTCTTCAAAAGGAATCTTGATGGCATGTTGTTAAGATGTATCAATGACGCACAAACTAAAAAAGTGTTAGCAGAATTTCATGATGGATTCTCTAGTGGAAAATTCTCTGCTAAAACTACAACAATAAAGATCATAATGGTAGGTATCTTTTGGCCTACCCTATTTGCAGATGCACATAGGTGGGTCACAAAATGCAAGGAATGCACTTTCTTTGCAGGAAAGAAAAGATTGGTAGTGCTTCCCCTCCGACCAATCCAAGCGGATCAGCCCTTTGTGCAATGGGGTATCGACTTCATAGGAATGATCAATCCACCTTCAAGCTGGACATAAATGGGTGCTGATAGCTACAAATTACTTCACTAGATGGACAGAAGTTGTTGTGCTTAAGGAATCAACTGAGGTAGTCATCCTTGACTTTCTCAAAGGTTTAGTCACAAGGTTTGGCATTCCTCAAACCATTATCTTTGATAATGCAAAGGCCTTCCTTGGTGCTAAAATCATTGATTGGGCTCTAAGTCTGGGCATTTACCTGAAAACCTTTTCTAACTATTACCCTCGGGAAATGGTGCGCGTAATCAACAAACAAGAACCTAATCGAGAATCATGAAACGCACGATGAACATCATATAAAGATAGTGGCATATGAATTTCTTACGCGCGCTTTGGGTAGATATAATCACGGTAAAAAGGTAGTGTGAACTTCACCTTACAATATTTTATATGGAAAAAGGCTGCCCTTCCTTCGACACTAGAACTATTCATTGGCGCTTGCCCAACAATTGTGAGGGGGCGGATCGAGAGAGAAATCGGGATGACAGAGCTGGTTCATCTTGAAGAACTTGAAAATCTGCCATGACCAAGGTGGAACTACATCAACAAGCAACAAAGAAATGGTTTGACATAAAGGCAAGGCCTCAAGCTTTCAAAGTTGGAGACTGGTTCTAAAGTGGGATGCTTACTGAGAGAGCTAAACTAGGTGCCATTCAAAATTTGACGCACTTTGGAGTGGCCCATACATCATCAAGTCATGCAAGGAAGCTAACTCTTTTGAGTTAACTCATCCGGATGGAAGTGCACGTTGTAAATCCCAATAAACGGGATCTATCTCAAACTCTTTCATTAGGTTTCTTTGCATCATGTTGTATATATTAAGTAGTTTCAATTCCTCCAAGTGTGCTCCACACACATTGTTTGTTTGTACATAGTTTTTTTCCTCTCGCGTGCTTCCTGCACGCGCTCTTTTGTTACTTCCAGAGTGTAAAGATTCTCTCAGTAGTTGTGAGATTTAGAACAGAGTGCGAAATGATTCTCAAGTGATCACAGGGGCATTTTCATAATTGAACAAGTAGACTCCATGCCTAATGGATGCTTCAGGCTACTGATCTCTTTCATCTAGCAGGAAGATGGCCCCGAAAGTCACCAAAACTGTTATCCAAATAGCTCCCCTAGCAATTTGGATAACTTGCATACACATTCTGGCCCTAAGTTATCTATTGAAGAATTGTGTGCGCTCAAAATCATTTGGCACATTCCCTTGGTCGCAATTTACCTGTGTGCCCCTTTCCTTTTTCTTTCCACTTCCCCTTGCGCCTACCTTCTACACATTCACCTTCTTCCCAGTCAGTTTCTTCCCACCTTCGCATGCTTCACACTTACTACTAAGTCCTTGGACCTTCGTGCGCCGCACCCATGATTTTTTAATAGTTACGCCTTAACCATATGTTCTCTACTCACTAGTTTTATTCATCTCCCGTGTGCATTGCGCGCACCCCCTTTGCGTACCCTTCGCACCTTCCTATGTTTTCTCAAAGCGTGCCCTTACCTCGCACCCTTCTATGCCGAGATCATCTTTTGACACACTTAAATGTTTCACGCGTAAGCTAGTCAAAGTGCACCAACAGGTGTGCGAATCCTTAAAAAAATGAATGATTGACATGTAAGACATGAAAATGGTCATACATTTGGCCACCATCTTAGCCAATCGACACACACCACATGTTTTGTGTATGACAACAACTTTGACATCTTTGACAACCGACAACCATATATTCTACTACAGAGCTCGAGATCGGCACGTGCCTAGACTTGTCGAGAGAGCTGCCGACATCATCTACAAAGTGCGAGAAATTCAAAAAATTCTCGTGGATTTGGTAGGTATGAAATGGGAAAACATCTCTCTCGAACATTGATGAGCAGATCTTATTTCTTCAACCACCCAATTTGGTATGATCCGCCCTCCTTTGTCTTCAATACATCAAGCAGGCATGGGAAGGGTACTTCATAGATTTCAAGATTTCCAATCATTTGAGACATTAAATGCTTCTTGTTGGTTGTTGTGTTTCAAATTCGGGTTTTCCTCCTTTTTCATTTTTCCTCCATGGATTCATCTATAAATGTAAGAGCAAGGCTCATTTGTTATGTTGGATTCTTATGAATTTTTTTAAGGACATCATATTTTCTATATTTTGAGTTTGAGACCTCTATGTATGGCTCTTGTAGGTGGATATCGACCTCCTTCATCATTGTAATAGTTCTCATGCATTTATGGAAGTAATAAAATCATTGTTTTGTGACTATTCTCTGTCCTAACATGTTTACATTCCTTCTTCTTACCTTTTCTTTTTCATTGTGTGTTTGGTTGTGCTACTTCAGGTCCCCTGCAGTTCCATATTTGGTTGTGTTCCATGAGAACGATTTAGTGAATGCATTTTTGCTATGTTACTCCTACCTAGCCTCCTTTCACACATTCCCATTCATTCTTGCTCATAACAGATAGTGTCCATCCCTCTTTTCCAGTGCTATCACCTTTTAGTGTATTTTACTTCATGTTATCCTTCTTTCTTTGGTCCGTTGGCATTCTTAGCTTAGTTTCCCCTTTCAACACTATGAGTAGCGAGTATTTAGTAGGAATAGATAGAGGAACCAGCCTTCTCCAGAGATCCATCCCAAGTTCACAAGGTCCACAACTTGGGGACGGTTCCATTATGGTCTCAAACACATTGGTCCTTTCACGAGATCTCGAGACTCGGGTGCACGTTTGAGCTACCAACAACGCCCACGCACCTTCTTGTACTTAGCCAATATTTTAGGGGCCCAACATCACCCCACACTACGCCTATTCTTTGCCCTCGAAACATCTTCTCAATGAATAAAGAATGACTGTTCTTGAATAGTTTGGGGAAAGAATAAAGGAATGGAGAATTTGGGGAAGAATGAAAGATTGAGGAAACTATGATTACTTCGCAAGAGGAGAGGGATGTCTTTCTTCAAGTATTCTTCTAAGGTATTCAAGGTATCGACCTCGTTATGTGCCTGTTCACGAAGTCGCCAACTAGTGGCGCGCACCTCTTCAAAGCTTATCCCTTCTCCTTGGGTATTCATTGTTTCCACGATCCCCTCCAATTGTTTTCCCAAATCCTCGAGCACGTCCATCCTTTGAGTGATCGGGGATACAAATTCTTTGACCAATTTTTGATTGAGCCCAAAGGTCTCAATAGCCTTTAATTTCTTCTCCACCTCAGCTAGAATTCTGTCACGTTCCGCTCTATTCCCCTTATTCTTCTCTTGGAACTCCTTGAGCTCCACTTCATGAGTGGTGACCAAAATGCTCACCATTCTATCTCTATCGGTGCAGTTGTCATAGGTGGCCTCAGTGACTTGGGTGGCGGCTTTCACATCGCAAGGAATTTATTGTGCGAGAAAAAATAGCCACAACCTTCATCTTATCATCCTTCTCTTTACATGTTGATGCCTCCTCTGTAGACTCCAAGGCCAGTGGTTCCTTTTCATTGTGAGGATGCGGGTCAAGTCCTCTAGGTACTCTAGGGTGGATCCATACTTCTGTGTTGGTGGTGTCAGATTTGGATGCTTCAAGACAATGAAATCTGTGATCATCTCTACTTTCTTGTAAACCTCACGCACCCTTACCTTCTCTTATTTTAACTCACACCTTAGTTGAGCACTGATTAGTTCCTCCTACTTTAATTCATTTGTTATTTCCTTGAGCTCTTCTTCCTTCTTATCTAGTTCTACCTCTAGGAACTTCACCCTGTTGTTCCTCGTGAAGATCTTGACTTATACTTCTACCGAAACCTTGTTCGGCCAGCATTGCAGATTTTTTTATCGATAAATGGCTGAGAGTTTAGCAAGGGATTGTCTCCTTTTGACTTCGATAGCTTCATTATCATTCCTTGGCTTACTTTGAATTTCAGTTGGTTGATGTGGGACTGAAATGCCCAAGAAAGAATTTTCCTCATTCGAGGGTATGCACCTTCCTCTTCAAATGATGTCATAGCGAAGAGTTGCTCCGTTAGTACAAAGTGCTTTGAAAGTCCGTGCGCAACACCTTGTTTGGATCATCAATGTAGCCCATCCTATGAACTTGTGATGATTCCGCAATCTTTCTCCCCGTGTGTGTGGCCTTAGGAAAGCTTACAACCAAACTGGGATCCCCTCCCATGATGCCATATTCCTTTTCTATGCTCTCCTCCTCTACTTCCTTCATCACCATGTCCGCACTGCGTTCCATCTCTTGCTCTACCAGGTCCTCAATGATTTTTGCTACTTATCTCTCTGCTACCTCGTCTACCTATTCCTTTTCAAGGCTTGAGGTCCTTTGTTCTTTTGTAATTTCTTCACTTACCCCTTTGTCCTGAGCATCCTCCTCTTCCTTTTCATTCTTCCTCTTGAAAAATATGTACTCATTTTCTTCTTCCTCTCCTTCCTCCACCGAGTCATGTACTTCAAATACAAGAGGTCCTTGAACTACCTCAAGCTCATCATCATTATCATCATCATCATCTCTTTCACCTCTATAAGCCTCCAAGCTCTTTGTACCCTCCAAGTCATCCTCTTTTGCCGCCCTATACTTCTTCCTAACTAGAGATTCTTCTTCCTTTTCCTCCTCCTCTGGTGACTTCTCCTAAGTGATGGGTTCTTCATGCTCCGACGTTTATTTTTGGAGTATTTTTCGTAACGTGGGACTTCTTTCTCTGTGCGTGATTATTAGGCTTAGCGCTTGTCTCGGTGCGCTTACCACTTGTGTAATCTTGACACTTGGTGGTTTTTACACTTCTTCTCTTTCCCTCTTATTTGGTGCAGGATTCTTCCTTCTTGTGGGGTATTCAAGGATGGATACATCATTTTCCAAGTAAGCACCTTTTTCAAACTTTGGCCTTATACGAAGGTATATCCTTGCTGTAGCCCTTCTAATGATTGGAAATGTTACAGGCTTCATCATTTGTATCTCATGGGAGACATATCTCTCCACGTACGTGTGCTTATTGGGGTAGAATAGATTTTGGCGTAGCTTGCAGTGGTTTGCATCTACCTCACTAAGGTCAAACTTTAGCCTTTTGGCCTCCTTAAACCAATTAACTCGCCTTGGAAGTATAATGCGGTGAAGGAAAAGGGTAGTTTACACCATGGACCCATGTTTTCATTTGTCAACCTAAATATAACAATGCAGAAGTGTTGATACACTATGAATCCTTCCTAGCCTTTCACGAGCGCAGTAAATGCTATGGAATCCTCCATTCCGCTCCGAACGTGTCCCTCATGCGCTTGTACCACTTCTCTAAGCGCATCTTGTGAGTGGCTGTCATGGTCTCACAAGTATATCTCGCAAACATATTTGTGAGAGAGGGATCCTCTTCTAGGTACTCCCAAACAAACCTTTCTGGCCCATCGGGCACTCTAATCTCTAAGAAAACAATTGTGAGGAGGACATTGCCAAGTAATATCTTCTCTCCTGTTGGCTAGATTTTCTGCATAACACAAAACCTAGGAAGTCATGAGATAAATCTCCCTCATTTACTGGCAAGGCTCTCGTGTCATATTTTTCAATTAAAATATGCTAGTATCTATATGGGGTTTACTTTAACTATTCAACTCATGAACCATAGTGCATACAGTTATTCAGAACAAGTAAGTAGCTATTTAAAGAAAGGAAATATTTATAGAAGAAGGGAATATAAACACGAGAGAATAAATGGGGAAGATGTGCATCCCAATCAATAGATAGCAGAGTTGATTGCATGCACATAGAAGAAACAAATACATATAAACATAGAATTATAAGAAAAAGTAGCTCTAGATCCATTTAAAATAACACAAAGTTTATTAAAAGATCTAAGATAAAAAGCAAGAAACACAATACACCGTGACACAAAGTTCTCTGGAAATATGCTCCTGTATATTCCTTTGCTTCAAGTGGCTCTCAAGGGTTTTAGCACAAAGTCTGGAACACAAGGATGCTGCTTACAAATTCTGATCATTAACCTAGAGGTTCTTCTTCTACTTATAGAATGTAGAAGGGAAAGTACAAATGGGAAACTCAACTGAACTGAAACATAAACAACAAGTAAATATGACATTTGACAATCATCCTCCACTAACTTCTTCTTAAGTGACACATGTATCACTTAACTAATAGAATTGTTCCACATAACTTTAAGTAATGGTTTCAAAACCAATAACTTTAAAGTTTTACAATTTCATCCGGGAACGTGGAAAATAGAAGAAGAAAGAATAGAAGAAGAAGTCAAGCCAGATGTAAAATTTATGTCTTCTTTTTGATCTGATACTGGATATACTAGTCGAACATGTAATTCAGCATCTTCCCATCTATTTTAGCCACCACTTCCTTTTCTGTCATGAACTGCAACAATCCTTCGTTCAACACCTTGATACACTCTTCCACATCCTCCAAGCTTGGCCCGAACCTCACAATATCTCGAGTGCCACTGTCACCGCTAATGGAATTCATCATGAAAGGTTTAGTATCTCAATCAATTCTCTTTTGTATCATCAAAAGTGACCCTTCCAGGAATTAGGTACTTTGCTAGGAATGACCGCATGTATGAAGTAATACTTGACCACTTCCTCGTTAGTGAAAGAAATGATATGTCTCGGTAAGGATGATGTCCTACTCTCAAGTGCCTACATCCTCTTCAGAAAAACTCTACAGATCTCCAAACAGAAAGATACTACAAACTTCAGCTGCTTCCCCTTCTCAACTGATCCATCTAGTACAATGCTCTACAACCAATACTTCTCTTGGCAGCTTGTTGATTTCGGCCAAAGTACTCAGGTTACTCTCAGCAACTATGTTCATATCTACTATGCTCATCACCAGTTGCTTCAGCTGATTTGCTGCATCATTCATAACCTTCAGGCGGGCTGACACCTCTCCAAGTTGTACAGAAGCTTGACGAATAATCAGATTCTTCCATTCATCAATAGCTTTCACCTGATTGCTTGCATCCTCCATCTCCTACATAAGATGATCACTCACCATTCAAATGGGTTGAGTGGAAGGTTTAACAACCTTGGCTATGATCTCACACAACTGAGATACCTGCTTCTGAAGCTTGTCTTTCTCTACCTTTTCTCTGTCAAGCCTAAGGAATAGAGCATCTATCAATGTCTGTGTATCCTGCTTCAATCCTTCTGTGGTGGCTTGACCGATGGGTACTCTAGTTACTATTACATCTTCTACCGTGAGCTCATCTTCCTTCTTTCCTTCCGCTGGAATTGACATCTCAGCAAACTTCTATCCCGACTCCTCAATGATCAACCTTGAAGTTACCTTAGCAACTTTAGGTCTTCTGTCTTTTCCGCCTAGGCTCCGGAGTAGCTGCAAGTCGTGTTCTTCCAAGTTCATCTCCACTCTAGCTTCTGGAACCAACTGTGAAGCCAACCATTCTGAGAAGTTACTTCTCGAGAGAATGAGAAGTCGCTAAGTGCACTACTATCTCCCACTCTGTTTCCTCTCCATCAGAAAGTGCTACAGTGTTATGGCTGCCATCTTCTAAATCATCCAAGGACAAAGCTCTTTCGAACTCTGCCATCTGCAGCTTCAACGTCTCTTCTGGAACAGGTGCTGAACGGAGTGGCTGAGGAGAGAAGATGAATGTTGCCAGATTTAGTAGAGGCATGAAATTGTCCTCTTTGAGGTGTAACAGTCGGTGAAGTACTGGATGCTGGAGAAGTTGGAACTAAAGTCATAGCCGTGGAAGTGATATTCTCCTTTGATTGAGATCTTCTGTGTACTTTCAACTTCTCGGACCTTCTGATGCTTTCTCCTCTCGTGCTTCCTCTTGAGGGAATCTCCTATGCCGAAGTTTCCGTGACTTGATTCATCAATGCTTCATCAAGGCAATATCCCTTTGTCAGCAACCAGTTTGAAGTATTCACCAGAACAACGCCAAACCTTTCTTCAATCGTATGGCAGCCCCCTACGTTATCCTAAAGTACAGCTCTATCTCCTCCCATTTGATGGTAAGCATCAAGTAACACATTCCCATCATCTTTAAGATCCGTAGGTATCCATGCTAATCTAAAGTCGTACACTTTCCGTGCTGATAGCCTGCTGAAATTATTATTTCTAACCTTGTACTCACTTTTGCACTTCATCTAGAAATCCTCTAATGAAGGAACATGTGCATACTCTTGGGAGATCATCTTCTTGGCTACTCCAAATGGATCGAAGTTCAGCCGTGCCGGGAAGAACTCTTGCTCATACTCAGATAACATCTCCACCTCCATCCCTCGAGCTCTATGAATGCTCTGGCTATAATGTCCCACAGTGATCGGGAAGAAGCCCGTAGACTTGTGCCATTTCGACTGAAGGTCGTGTATCTCCACAAGTTGTCTACTCAGCTCCACGGTGATCAATATATCATTCGAGATATCTGGGTAGCTTAACCGGTTCTTTAGAAAAGCTAGTAACCCTGAGGTATGTGAAATCTCCAAACTGAATGAATAGACTACCAATTTTGGATACACTTCCCACGCTTCCTTGCTCATCCTATTGGAATTTAGGTCCTTTTCAGATCTGTAAATGAATTCATAGAAGAATCCATCATCAAATTTTTTGAAATCTTTCTCACATGCAAGTACTGAAAAGTCGTGGGTAGCACTAAAAATGGGGTCCTTAGAAAGAACGCCACATCTATCCTGCTTAGAGAATATGCCTTGTGAAGCTGCAATGTACACCAAGTAGGAAGTCATTTTGAAGCTGAAAGTACGCTTGATGTTCCGAAGTTTCTCACTAATGTTGTCGCTAATGATTTTTGACCAATTGATTATGGAATCAATCTTGTTGACTTCAATGGTCCCTGATGAAAGCATACATCCATGTACGGAAAGTGTGAGTATTCACCTTGCCATTTATCCTGCATAACAATTTGGCAATATCATCTACCCGCTGCACTGTGATTGGACCGCATAAAAGTTCTTGGGAACTTAGAAGGAGATCTGGGCTTCTTCATGTATCTGCTGTTCATTATGTTCATGTAGTCAACTCTATGCTTCTCCCATCTCTGCTTGCATCCATCTGAATGCTAATGGAAGTTACCACCTTTTGTACTGCAGAATCTTCAAATAATAATTGTGAACTCTGCGTCAACCGAATTATTGTTTTCCCCGTAGCATCTTGCACTGATTTGGATGAAGGATGGTAAGACCTAGCACACTCCATAACGAACTCTTGCAACTGGGCTGTGTATGGAAAGAATGTAGCTCGAATAATTCCACCGCTTTTAACTGCACGCATGAGTGAAGTCTTTCCTGCTCTGGATCTATCAATCAATTCGGAAAGAGGTTTTGGACCTAGATCTGTGTCTCCTATGTCTAAAAATTTGGAAGTGATGCATGACTCCGTTGTGCTTTCTTTTTCATCCCTCTTTGCCATGGCTTTGTCTATCTTTGTCTGAATAATTCTTTTTCTCCTTATTGGCCGGAATTCTTCAAAACTGGTGCATATTTGGATAATTCTTTAGATTTGGAGGATATATTCAATGTATTGGACATTGATTAAAGCTCGTTTTCTTTTGTAAAACACTTGTAATCAATTCTTGCAATTATTTGCAGACAAAGATGGCAACTGAAACATGAACAGTGAATTTTAATTATAAAAATCTTCATAATTTTAGCCTGCTGCCCCAAAAATTGATGTTTTGTTTGCATGCAAAGTGAGCATGAATTTTCCAACTTCACCTGAGCACCTGTATCACTTATGTAAACAATTATACAGACACAAATCAACTTCCTTCAACCTATGCGCCAAAAATGGAAGCTTTTAGCATTGATTTCACCTTCTTTAGAGCAAAAATCCTCTTCAAATGGGGCACACTTTTCCTCTAGGCTGCACTTCTTTACCTGTGAATTAATTAATTCATCCTTATGGCTGCCCTCGCTTACATAACCATTGTGATTCTATAATTAATTAATGCCTTTACTATTGTCAATTAACTAATTAATTAATGAGCTTCACTCTTCAAATGGGGTGCCTATTTTGTGTATGCTTATGGCTGCCATTAAATAAAATAAATTTATTTAATTTTAGACTTTTGCTTCTAGTTAACTCAAGCCTCATAGTATGCTTTGACCTTAGCCACTGAAAATAAGAATTAATTTAATCATTTAATACTTTAAAAAGTATTATTTCTCTCCCAAAGGGGCGCACTTTTTGACATAAAGGGGCTGCCATTAAATAAATAAATTTATTTAATTTTAGAACAGTCTATTTTCAACCACCTTTTGTCCTTTAACTTCAGTTGACTTTTCCACAAGCCTGGGCACCAAAATTGGATGAATAATTAATTAAATTAATCAATTTAAAGGCTGCCTTTACTTCTCCAAAGGGGGCACACTTTTTGACATAAAGAATTCTATTTTTAAGAAACACATGACAATGAGATTTTTACCCTGCAAGGCAGCCCTGAAAATCCCATGATTCACTTAAGTCACTTGACTTTCATAATGGGATTATTTACCCTGCAAGGTAGACAATAAAATCCCATGATTCACTTAAGTGATTTTTCTTTTATTCCACAATGGGAATTTTTACCCTGCAAGGCAGGTAAGAAATTCCGCCTACCTGCTGCCTCTAATTTTCCCATTGTCACTTAAGTGGCATTGCTTTCATGGGAAAAAGTACCTGTAAGGCGTGTACAAAATCTCACACCGCTATCTGCGACCAAAAATCCCATGATCCACTTCAATTCTTCTTTTTCCAAAAATGCGGCCAACCCAGAAGAGGCTTTTTGGTGCGCGACTTCATCTTTTCCCAGTGAACTAGACCTCCGATGGCGACTTCCTTCTGGCATAACGTGCGTATATGATCCCCAGTTACTCCAGGCCAAGAATCAGGACAAATTGATAAAGGAATTGATCTAGAGAAATTTCACAGAAAACGAAATGGGAAAACACAAAAACATAAAAAGTTACCAAAAGTCACAAATAAAGTGCGCAGAAGTCATTCTGGTTAAAACCCTCTTGGTATGTAGGAATAACGATATGTACGATCACAACAAAGTTAAACCAGAGTGCAAATTGCCTCAAACAAGGCTCAAAATAATTAAATAAAAATTTCCCATGAAACAAATCCCAGATGATGTAATATAACAATTTTAGGCATCCGGGTATTTGGCGAAAATGGCTAAAATGGATCTTTGGGAATATCTTGACGCAATACAAGAAATTTTTGGCAATAAAAACACAAAATGACCCATTATTTTAAAAGTACGAATTTTTTTCGGATAGGGTAGTCACATATTTCGAGGGATGAAACTGGGACACCACGCCCTCTTGCGTGTCGCTAATGATTTCATCCGTGATGAAAGCGGACAAGTTGTAGATGGTCCCCTCAAATATTTTCGGCATACATTCAACCATGCCTTGTTCACTTGAGTCCATCTTTCTTGATCATTGAGCTTGGTTACCAAGTGCGTAACCATCCTCATCATGGGGTTTGGAATCTCTGCGATGTCAAAGTATCGCGATCCTTTCTTGTAGTCATACACGGCTACTGTTTCCTTGATGGCCTCATTTTCACTTAGGTCATCATCAATGATATCCCCCTCATAGATAAGGCCCGTGAACTTGGAAATCAATGAGGGAGTTATGTGCATCTTATGCCTCGCGAAATAAAAATGGTCTTCATGAATGCATGCCATTAGCTACTGATAGAGGCACTTAGGTTTTCCGAAGTAGGGTAATTCATAAAAGTTGCAGTAACCCTGCCTTCTCTAGTTTAACTTTTACTTCATTGCTGTATATGGGCATGCGCTTCGGTGTCCTCTTGTTTTTGGGAAAACCAACTCCAAAGCCATTTCTTTTTTCATTGTTGTCTTTGGTGCGATGATTATAGTCACTCACAATCATTTTATGCGAATTGAGACTCCCATTCCTTTCCCAATAATACCACATCTGGGTATTGCATATCCGCATTCCACTCTTCATTTGTGCTTGTGATGGAAACCGTTTACTTCCCCTTGCCCTTGCCCTTCTGCCTTTTAGGTGAGATGGTTCCTTTCTTTGAGGCCATTCTTCTGGTTAAGTTAACACTTCAAACGTATTTTCCTTTCTCTACTCTACCACTCTATCCAACCCCAATGCTCAATCTTGCGAAGAAACCCTCCTAACATCATGCCCTAGCCTCCAAGATGACGCTTCTTAATAACTTCCTCCATGCCTATGTACTCCTTTCCTACTAGTTTGTGGATCTACTCTAGTCACGTCCTCTTAGATTTCTTAATTTTTTCTTCACACAGATCACTTTTGGATGCCCTAGTTTACGAGAGCTCTTTTCACTTCGTAAATGCAAGGTAAAATAATGAAGTGCCCGACTTCTTATTTATAGCTTTTCCTTCTTTCTAGCATTAAATGCTATTTTACCTACCACTGTACTTAACACTAAATGTGAATTTTTCCACCAAGCCGGCCTTATGCGCCTTCACTTATCTGTTTCAATCTTGCTCAAAAATTCTACAACCTTATGGCACACAAACAATCCATCCTAATAGAAAAAATCTTACGCACGTGTCAACAACTGTGAAGGCACTTCTTCCGTCCTTCACCTAATTTTTGCTCTCGCCTACCTCGTGTTGTTCATGTACTTTTCCTCCTTTCGCATGTGGTTTCTTTGAAGTCTTATCCCGAAATCAACCTTTTTTGTCCACCTCTTATTCCATGCGCTTCCTTCATCCTTGCGCGCTTTATATCCATCAACCGTGCCATTCACCATAACTTCTACTGCCAGTTCAACTTGTATTACGGGCCTATACTTCACATCACTCCACCCCACACTAAAATAGATGCGCGATTCTCTCTCGCATGCACAACCTTCAAAAAGTAATGTGGTTACTAGTGCCCAAGGCACAAAATAAACAATAGAACAAATGACGAGAAAGGAAAACACAAGAAAGGAAATTGTATAAAGGAAATTTTTATACTAATCGACAACACGCCTTATTACAAACACCAATAAGACTTATTTATAGTAGGGCTTCAACATACTCCCATTGAAATGGCCTAGAAATCTCGTCCGATCCAACACTCTCAACTAGAATGCGCTTGAATTAAGGATGTTCGAGATGATATAGGGCCCTAACCAATGGACTTTCAACTTTCCGAGGTGGCGCATAAACTTGGAATCATATAACAATACCATCTAGCCCAACCTCAATTTTTTAATTTTTGATGTGGTAATCATGCCATGCCTTTTATTTATCCTTTTCATCCTTTTGACTCCACCTAGCCAATGATCATCTCTCGTCCAATTTCATCAATTTGTCAATCCTTTCCTCCAACGCTTATTCGTCGGCCAATCCTCCTGCGTGCGCTATATGCAAAGAAGGTAACATGAATTAAACGGGTAGGACAACCTCCGCGCCAAACACCAATTGGAATGGTGTGGTTTTATTCAACCTCTTGTAGGTTGTCCTATACGCTCATAGAACTACTGATACTTTTTCATCCCAATCTTGTTTACCAACATCACAAATTTTGGTTAGGGTATGACTCAGTATTTTCTTAAATGCTTCGGAAGTTCCATTTTCTTGTGGATGGTAAGGGGTAGTCTTATGATGAGCCACCATGAACTCTGATAACATAATCCATGGTCTCATTTAGGAAATGAATACCCCTATCACTAGTTAAACTCAACAAGCATCCATACATTGTAATAATATTTTCCCATAAAAACGACCGACTTCGTAGCTCTATGTACAATCCTTGGTAGGTGTTGCTTCTGCCCATATTGTCAAATAATATGTGCAAGTGATTACATAGCGTGATCCCATCCTATGCGTGGCTGGAAAAATGGGGCCTACAAAATCTATGGTCCACTTTTTAAATGGCTGTACTTGGAATAGGGTGCAAAGGCATTTCATCCCTCCGCCTGGTTTTCCAAGGCGCTGACAATGATCACATGCCTTGCAATATTCTTTGCAATCTTGATATAGGGTCTCCCACCATAACCCAACTTGTAATATCTTACGTGTAGTGGCGTCCCCTACATAGTTTCCACCTGCACTTCCTCCATGTGCCTCCTCCATAATAGCCAAAGCGCTCATGTTCTAGCATGCACCGGCGCAACACTTCATCGCGTCCTAGCTTGTACAAATCACCACTAACCAACATGTAGGGTGTGGCACGTATGGCTAATTGCTTCCTCTCTAATGCTTTCATCCCTTCTGGTGCCACACCCATTTTGAGAAACACCACAATATCCTCTAAGTCCGAGGGTGCGCGCCATAACCTAAACAATTACATGTCTAACATGGTATCCTCAATGCTTTGCGCATCCTCTCTTAATTCAATTCTAGATAAGTGATCGGGTATAGAATTACTCTTTCTTGGCTTGATAACCAATGCGAACTCAAATTATTGGAATAGTCAGACCCATCGACATATGCGCCCTTGTAGAATGGGCTTGTTTACCAAGTATTTTAATGCCATGTGGTCCATGTAGAATATAAATGGTGTTTCAGTAGATATTTCCTAAACTTGTGCAACACGTAGATCATGGATAGTGCTTCACACTCAGTAGTGGTGTAATTTTGTTCTTCTAATTTTAACTTTTTGCTTACAAAACACAAGGGATGGTAAACAATCCCTTCACTAGGTTGTGCCAATACTACTCTGATGGCTGTACCAAAGGCATCTACATGAACATGGAAAGGCTTATCCCAAATGGGGAAACATAGTATGGGTGTTGTGACAAGCCTATCCTTTAAAGCATCGAATTCCCTCTGCTGTACCTCTCCCTAATGAAAGGCACTCTTGTGTCTAATAAATTCCTCTAAGGGCGTGGCGATCTTGGCATATCCCTTGATGAAATTCCTATAGTAACCCGTATGCCCAAGGAATCTATGCATAGTGCTTTGGATAGTAGGCTCCCTAAACCCATAATGGATACAACCTTAGTGGGATCTATTAGTAAGCCTTCCTTGCATATGATACTCCCCAATAAGGTTCCAAATGGGGTAAAGAAAGACACACTTCTTGATGTTGAGGGATATCCTCAATCGCCGACACCTTTCAAACATTAGTCTTAAGTTATCACAATGGTCTTTGAATAGACCATACACACAGTCCAATCATCCAAATAGACTGAAGAAATTTATGGATGAAGTCCTAAAAGGCTTGTAATACAATGCACGAGAACACAAAAGCACATTATTCAACCTAAAGGGCGTGATCAGTATAGGAAAAACTTCCCCATTCAGTGGTGAAATTTGTCTTTCTCTGGTCTTCCTTTTGCAATCCACACTGGTGGTACCTTGAGAACCCATTCGTGAAAGAGTAGATTTCACGCCCGACCACTCCCTCTAAGATTTCTTTAGTAAATGGGGTAGGAAGGGATCAATGGCACATACTACATTTAGGTCTCTGTAGTTAACACAAATCTTAATCCTTTCATCCTTTTTGATGTTGATGACCATTAGGCTTATCCATTCTGATTCTTCCATAACCTCAATGATACTTAATGCTATCATTTTTTCTATCTCCTCCTTGACCCGTACGCACAAATTTGGGTTCATCCGATATGGCCTCTTTCGGATTGGGCGCACACCTTCCTTTAGTTTTATCCTCATCTCCTCCAAGGAATGGTGGATTCCTTTGAGTTCATGGTACCCGCGAGGTAATAAATTCTAGAATTCATGTAGCAAATAAATGATCTTTGAGACCTCATTCTCTCGACCAATAGTCTCCAATGATAGCTTCCTTTGGTTCGTTTATGAACCAATGTTAACATTCTTCATTTTTAGGGGCTCATGGTAGCGCGTGTCCTTTCATCAATGCTATCTATGACATCGTGTGTACCTATAGAGTGGTTAGCATCTAGACTTTCCATTTCCTCTCCATCTATGAAATAAAACATATTTCCTTTTTCCTTCTCTATGCATGCATGGTCAAACTACATCTCCTCGACTCATCTTCATCAAAGCGTGCCTCTAAAATGCGATCATTTAGCAAATCTAGTAGCCTATCTTCTGCCTTGGCACTATCCCCCATTGTAAGGCGCTTGATCACTTGTAATGACTTATCAACTGATGGCTTTGTGCTCCGATATTCAAAATCTTGGATGAGATCAGTTGTTAGCTCTTGCTAATTTCCCGTCTAGTGCGTGTTTCGAGTGTATATATTATGTGCACACACAACCTTGTAGTGTAGAATACAACTCATGCACCCATAATGATGGTGGTAAGGATTTTGTGCCTCCTATATAGGCCTTCTCACACGCTTGGATATGAAATGAAGTGATCTCTTTACCATGGTAGTCTTGTATGACCGTGGGTGCATTGCTCTTGGAAAAAGCTTATAGAAAACACGATTCTTACCTTGAACCACTCCTAGAGGTTCTCCCGATGTGTAGCCCACCAGTGCGCCATAGTCCTGAGTAGGTTATAACTGAGCATCCCTCTTCTTTCATCCTCATTTTTCCACTGAGCTTCCATGTCCCGTAAGAAAATTTCAGGATATGCCCCTCCAGAGTAACTTGGTAACTTCTTTTCTCCTAGGCACTTGAGTGAGTATGCCTTGGTAACTCTTGTTACAGATCCCATTAAATGTCACCTTATTAACTCATAGGTCCTGTGCACCCAGTTGTCACATGCCATGCTTGTTGTATCACTTACAGATTGAGCATCCTCAAATTGGATAACTCCTATATGGTGAATTATCTCTGGGTCTCTGATGGAGTGCACATAAATTCTATCAAGGACCTCTTCTCCCAAAGGTTTAGTGTAAGGCGCTGGCTTCCCATCCATCAAAGGGATGGTGACCCATTCTTCCTTGTTCTCAAAATTGATATATCCTTTGTTGAACCTTAGCTCAACATTGTTCTTATAGCATCATGGGCACCCAAGAAATGTTGGAAAATTGTCTACTCGATGAGCACCAAGCCTTTGAAGTCTAGTAAACTCGGCGCCCTGAATGGTGATCACCGCATCATTCAAAATGGCTATAATGTGGGCCTTCCCATTAAATCCCGGTGCATCTAATGTAAGAACATTGACTTCTTCTCTCGGTGTTAATCAATATGTTTCTCAACAAACAACCATCCACAATCGTTCAGTGTGATCTCTTTGTCATAGTCAAGGCTATGGGGAGGGAGGTTTGTATGCAATACCTACCTTTTGCACTCTACTCCAGCACGTGGCATCTTCTCCCGTAGTCATTCCCTAGTAAGGGAATAATATTGTCTTTCCTTAACATTTTGCACACTTCCTTGACCTCATCCAGATCCTTCTGAGGAGCCTCAATATTCCTCCTTTGCTCTTGCTGCTTGGACTACTCCTTTAGACACTTTGGATTTCTTCGTGCAAACTCGAATGACATCCATTGTCTCTTGATACACTTCCTTCTGGTGGGAAGGGTCCAGATACTTCCCATGCAACACTTCTTCTCTTGAGACTAGAGTCCTTTTCCTTGGTACTTCCTTGGTGCGCACAGCTTCTACTCATGTTGTCACCAAAATAGGTTCTAACCCTAACTCACGCACCACTCTAGGCATCCAATGTGTGTCATCCTTCTTTATACTCACCATCCCAGTGCCCTTGTCCTTTCGGTGTTGTTGGCTCATGTGCTCAAACAACTCAGGGCACTCCTCATACTTATGCTTCTTCCGCACCATGAGCACTATAATAAATCTGGACACTTGCACATGTAATATTATGTGTATATATACAGTTATAAAAGATTCCTCATTGTAACTCAATTATTTCTCCTCTGCGGTTACCGTGACCATGAAATAATTCGCGAGAACCTCTCCTATGTGCCCCTCCATCCATTCATCCTTCATAAGATCATCTTCCTTGGAACTACCGACAAGGCTGGTCTAGTGTACACCATGATCAACAACCTCATGGATTTGGTCAATAAGCCTACAATGCTTAATATCATGGGTCATAGAGGTGTAGATCTTACATTAGTAAGAAATATTCTTCTGAATTACATGCTTTGTAATAAGGGACATCTACTCACATTATGGTCCCCATGAAAATTTCACAATCTACTACTATGGTGCGTATCGACTGGGAAACTATCCTTGACATGCCCTCTATGTCACAATATACACACCAAATACCACTATGAGTCTCATGTGTAGAGTTTGCAGACATATTCTCTAACTCGCTTGGCCATAACATCGATTTGAGCCTCCAAAAATGGTCTCACACCATGATCAATGTTCCCATGCCTCAGCGCGCATAAGGCAACCTCTAAAGCCTCGCGTGGGTCAGTGAATGTTTTATGTGACAATGCCCTCCTAAATGGAGTGATCAACCCTCCAACAAACCATTGAGCATGCTATGAAGGGTGAATTTCATATGACAGTTTTGATAGGAGATTTTTAAACTGTGCATCATACTTTTGCACACTCTTTTCCATTCCTGTTGGATCTCCTTCAAAGCACTGATGCTCTTCTACTCAAACTCCAGTATATGGAATTCTACTAGGAAGGCATTCTTCAATGCAGTGTAGTCTACCACTGTCTGATAGGGGTCGTACTTCCTATACCAGCTATGCATGCGCCCTTGCAACATTGTTACAAATTGACTTGCCTTCTCGCTCTAGGGTAGTGATCCCCTTTGCGCACCATAGCAATTCACACTTGTGCACGTGTTCCGCAACATCCTCTATACCTTGGTAATATAGCAAGTGTAAAGAAATATCAAAGAACACCTGAGGTGGCGGTGAGTCCCCTGTCCTCCTCGCCCAGATCCTTGGTTCCCTCGGTGTTTCCTTCGGTGTTCCTCCACTAGATCCCCTGGATCCACCGGGTCCTCTACCTCTAGATCCACCGGTTCCACTCTCTAGATCCTCATGTAACCGGAAATATGCCTAAAGTGGTCATGCCTAGTGTCCCCAATGTTCCACTTTGAACTATGCACCAATGGTCTTCGAGATTAACTCGCAGAAGTGTATCTCATGCCACTCCTAGATGCATTTCCCAACCCTTGCGTACTTGCACTTTGCCCAAAAATTCCTCCAAACACCAGAATGTTATGTGCAGTCATGAATGTTCGAAACGAAAAATTATCTCCTAGGAACCAATCAGTCACTCCCACCAATATCAACTGGGTTATCAGTACTTCTCCCTTGATTTGGAAAACCAAGCACTAAGGGTTGGTTGCTAGGTGGGTTCAGATGCGTGTTGACGAATCTTCTTTCTCCATGCAACAAACTCACATCAAAAGCTAAAGGGGCTTCTCTCTGCGCTTGCCAAGATGGGGTAGCATAGAATGCTCAGGCTCCACATCTTCCATGTGAACTTCAACACCCTCTCACAACATCTGCCTCCATAGATCCATCACACTTGTAACCTCACGTTGTCTAGTCATCTCCCTTTCACGAGCTTCACTATACTTGAGTCATTTCTCCCCCTTTCCTTTTCGGTTGTAATCTTCACCATCTTCCTCCACCCTAGCTTCCTCACCCAACACTCAGAGGAGCTTAGCTGACCATGGGGAATGCTTATAAACTCAAAGAAATGACCAAGATCTTCATAGCCAGAGGAATAGCACTAAAAATGATCCTCTAGGATCCCTCAAAACTCAAACTTAGCAACTTTTGGGCAAGAATACATCAAAATGGCGTATTCTAAAGTGTAACTGGCCAACACTCCCTTCCACTAGTGATCAATAGCATGCGTCCAAGTCATATCTGCATCCTGCAGCCTCGATAGTCATCTTGTGTCCACATGCACGATCTATAGTACCAGCTTGATTTGGATGCGTATGCTGAAAGCCATTCATATAGCTCTATTGGGAAGCAATAAAAGAATGTCTCATATAACTCATGGTATAGGTTCTCTTCTACCCATCTACGCACATTGAACTCAGGTCCAATGTTGAATCTTTGAGCAAACTCATCCTCCATGCTCTTGAACCACGTTTCAACACTTTCTAAAGTCAGGCGCTCTGTCATCACACATCACAAGGACAAATATGCATGCCATTTCTCACAACAACTTCAAAAAGAGGTCTCGACAACGGAACCAAGATGTAGTCATTTTCATGCCCTTTAAAAGAAAAAGAAAATCCCATGTACGCCGACCTATCACCCGGTGGCGCTGGACGCTCACCCGAGGCCACTCGAGTGCCAAGCCCCTCCTTTGTGTGAGTTGTGTGAGAATGCATTATTTACGACAGAAACTTAAGTGAAGAGAATGGAAACGAACCATACATTCATCTTAGAGCTCAAAATGGGATTCTAGACCAATGTATTCATTTAGATAAGAAAAGAATTACAAAACATATGTTTGAATTATAACATGTAAAGGGAATGCCAGGGGTTTACACCCACTCATATGAAATATATATAAAACTGATTCATACAGATATAAGTACAAACTGGAACCACATATATTCATATTAAGTATGTTTGATAACCACATTAAATTTATTGAGGCAATCACAGATCCATATAATAGTGCAAACCAATATCATGCATCAAAACTGGACTTAAGCCTTTCATAGTAAAAAGAAAAATATTCATACCCATCCCCTTGAGACAACATAATCCTACAGATCCTCTAAACCCAACCCATAGAGCCCTCATAATATTCCTACATAGCTTCGCCTCTTTCCAATCTCTATATCTATCCCTATTTTCTTCTACTAGGCACTTGTATAAATAGCCTTAGAAAACACCGCCATGCCTTTTTGAAGTTATAGATTAGGTGCCAAGTGTCCAAGTCGTCCTCCTTGGGAGCATGCTCCTTCAGACACGAGCTCTCCATCCTTCACCATGATGACCTTTTGGAATCTTCTATCGCAAGGTATATTCCTTTCGTGGGCTCCAAGTTGCCAGGATGACACCTTATCTACTCCGCATGCATAATCAGGTGATGTTTTCCTCGTGTTCTTCCTAATATGCCAAATATGGCTAAGCCCCAAAGCCTTTACTTTGCCTTGCACACGCGCCACCTGGTTCTACTAAACCCTCCTAAAACCCTTTCCTGCGTGCTTTTTCCTTACGTGCACATGCACTTTTTTTGTACTTAAAAATATTTTAGGGCCCAAAAGGTTACTTACAACCTCTTGGATCACTTATTTTGATATCATTTGATTTATGACCTTACTATCAGGAGCTAGTTAGTCACCACTACCCCATTCTATATCTAGGCTTTGGAACTCTATACCTCCTATAGAGTATGAAGTACCTTACTCCTTGTTCCATGTATCTATCAAATTACAACCTTGAGGCATTCATATTTAGCATGACCCCTCTCATTATCCTAGTCTATATTACCCCTTATAAGAGACAAATAGGATATTTATCGGGCTATTCTTTATTTGCATACACTATAGTGAACATGGAATTAATCTTTCTCTTTCTTCTACTCGAGTCATCTTCATGTTTCCAAAATATCTTGTAATCCTTCCCAAATCCTCCCAATCCTTTTCTAAATCACTTAAACATCCAAATTATCAACAAATTGAAGATTCCCAATCTCGTAATACCTCCTTTGAACCTACTCCTTTCTATTATGACCACAATATGGACGACACCAAAACCAAAGAAATAGGCCAAAATGAAAATAATAAAAGAAATACCCGATCTAATGCTAATAAACTAGAATTCCAAAACAAGATCTTGATCGAAGGAAGAGGAAAACATGAATTATGTTTATACTCATTCCAATAAATAATTCATCATAACTTACCCCAAATTTACCTGTCAAAACTCTTAAAGTCATCACGGCTAGCATCGATGCACAAAATGTAGATTGGGAAATTCTAATGATACCAATTCTTCTCATTCAACATGTACTAACATGAATGCACCTAAAAATCCTAACCAAAATTCTTCTCAAAACCCATCTTTTAATGATCCCACTTATCTTATCTTGCAACTCATTAACCTAACGAGTCTTCAACAAGCTAGTGCTGATAATCAATTCCTTCAAATGAATGTGAATTTTTCTTACATGCATTCTAGACCATGAAAAATTCAATGGGGTACACGAAATCAGTGTCCTCACCCACCTCCTCTATTATATAAAAATGACATTCATATTGCACAACCTCTCATTAGTAATAAGGTAATCCAGTCTATTTAAAGGGAAAATTTGGATCCTTATATTGCTGTTATGGATATCATATGTATCACCCCTTCTCTTACTTATGATAGGTCCATTGACCCCATAATTCACGTTAAATCCTTTGGAAAAGTCTGCAAGGACTAGATCAAAGATAACTCTTATGTGGCTACTAAAATATTAGCCAAGACCCTTACAGTTGATGTCTTATATTGGTGCCATTTTCTCCCTCGTATATCCATCATTGAACTCAAGTGGTTAGCCAACCTATTACACAAAGAATTTAATTCTCAATATCTAATGAAAACTTGAATATATTCAATAATTGCAAGAAAGGTGATAATGAGAACGTCTAATCCTTCATCAAATGATGGAAAACTCTTTGTATTAGAATCAAACTTACTTTTTCTAATGAAACTCTTTGTTATATAGCTTCCTTAGCACCTTAGAACATCGAATTAAATCCAAGGTTATGAATTTTTCACCTACCACTATGGAGGATGCTATTGAGTAGATTAAGAAATAATAATCTCTTATGCACACATTTGAGAAACCTCAACTGAGGCAATCCCAAGGTCAACCTCAATCTCATGAGTAAAAAAATATTCACATTTTAATGAAACATTAGAATTATAATTATGTGAATGGAGTCATAGACGTTCCTAATTCTAGAAATACCTTCTACCAATCACAACATAAATTCACCCACTCCTAGATCAAATGGAGGTAAATTTCCTTCTTCCTCCTATATAGATAACCATCAAATTATTTTCATTGAAGAGTTGTGAAAAATGTCTCCTTAGGCCATATCAAATGCCTATCAATACTACTTGTCCTAGTCCCCATGGTTAAATGATAAGGTATCTTGTTGGTGGCATGCCACTTGGGACAATTCACATGAAACTCATAAATATCTCGGTGATTTCACATACATTTTTTTCTTGGTGTTAACTTTGATCATGAAGGAATGTACCATAAGAGACTTGAGGAAGCCATGGCTTCCTATGACCATGTTGAAAGGTGTGACTATCACAATTCCATGAATCAAGCTAACAAACATCTTAAATTCTACACTTATCCCTTGCCCAATCATTCTCGATACTTAGGCAAATCCTCAACATAAAAAGAGAAATGGAAATATTCTTCTTCCCATAACACAATAGAAACTAATAATCAACATGAATGGCATGAAATGTGTGATTGTCACTATTGAAACATCATTATTCTCTCCTCATCACAAAAATTATCATATTGTTTAGGACTATCCTACAAATCATAATTTCCAAGATCCATCTTCTAAGAATTCAAGCTCTTAAAATCCTATCCAAATAGATGTCATTAGCCATCTTGAACCAAGAGGAATGATGTTGTTTGTTTATGCTCCCGTATTACGAACTAATAAGGAGAATGCCATATTATTTTTTCTCTTGACATCTCTCGACACCATCAACCATCCCAAACTAACACGGCCAATGCCATTTGTATTCTCTTATACTATACATGACACCATCAACCACCCTAAACCTATAGGGATGACATTGCATTCTCCCTCTTCTTTAAAACTTGATGACATAAACTGTTGTACCTTAAATAGGCAATACTATATAGTTAGGAAAAAATAACTTGATCTAACATAAGAAATTAGTCCATTCAAATTAGATTCTAGATAAAAATATGTATATCCAGACTAGTATTTCATTATATATCTTGGAAGATTGGGACCCCATGACATAAATCTTAAACCTTTCAAGTCAAATTTCCTTCTTCAAATTAATCAAAACATAAAAACATCGTAATCTAATCTTAAAATAACTCTTCAAAAAGAATGTACTCTCGCCATCAAATTTGGGGAAAGAAGCCTTTTGTAAGGTTTTGATGAGAGCATAATTCAGTAATGTGAAGATTTTATAATCTATACTTGATCTAATTTTATCAAACCTAGTTTAATTTCAATTTTTTTAGATTTGAAATATAATGTAATTTGTTAAAAATGTGATTCAAATTTGCATTTTCAGGTAGATAACACAAATTTACACAATACTATTCAAAAGTACAAGCCACATTCAACTTTGAAGTGTAATTAGGGTTAAAAGAATGTATTATCTAGTTTAGAGGAGGTGTAGACTATCTTTTGTTGTAAAAACTTGAATAGATGTAGAGCATGGAAACCATCCAAACCATCACATGTGCCCTTGAAATAATCTATCTCGGACCATATAAAAGTTCCAAGACTGGAAAATACAAAGTGAACAAGTTGTACAATCTTGGACCAATGAGTAGTGGGAATCTACAAATTTCTCGGTTACTTTAGCTCACTTTTTGTCACACTTTGATAAACCCAGGTTCATATGTAACCCTAAATTTTAAACCTATTTTCTAAAAAAAAAAAACTTATCGCACTCAATCAATCATTAGATATAAATATAAAATATACAAATACTTGAGTCAAGTTGACCTCAAGCGGTTACCCGTTTTTGAGTCATCAAGCAACCGCACTACATTTTAGACTCAATGTAGTTATCATAGTGCTTTGCGTAGATGTACATGTAATTATCCCTTGACCTAGTTTTTGCCTTGTGACTCCACATTGATAGTGGGATATACTACTTCATCCTAATAGAAATCTTGACGGTAAATTAAAAAATATGATTTATGACCTTGTATCTTTGTGTATGTAGTATGAAGAAGCATCTCTCATATTTTGAGATCAATATGTGGTAGGTAGATAGTTAGAAAATTGATAGGTAATAAATCCCCATAGTGGAATTGTATATATATGAGATATTTCCTTTGAAATTTGGACATAAGTGGCAGAAAAGGTTGACCCAAAACATAAAATACGAAAGATAAAATAGTAATAAAGGGGGCCATCAAAAGAAAACAATAAAAATGAAAGGGGACTAGGACTATACAAATTGGGGCAGGACCATATGTATAATCTTGACCTTGTTGTATGGTCTTGGACCAAGTTCAAATGCAAAAGAACAATTAATTGTAATTTTTAGAGATCTCTATAAATTATTTAAAAAGTAAATCAAAAGGGAAAAAAATCATATAATTAGGGTCAACTCAAACAATAGAAAGTTAAACAACAAGAACTCATGCCACTAAGACTGCTTTCATTATTTAAAATCGCATATAAAATTCCAATAAAAAATAATGTAATAATGGTTTTATGCAAATTTTAGTGTTTACATCCCCCTTTATGGTAGTGAAAAATTTACTAGTTTAAAGGAAAATAAAATCATACCAAGAAGAAGGTGTTGAAGTAATAAAAATGTAGGCGTGTTGAGAATGATAACCATGTGTGGTAAACAACATGAGTCATCAAATGACCCACACATAGATAAGGGAGAATCATGTCATAGGAGTCAAAGATGTTTAGAAATATAGAGATTACATTTTAAATACATAGAGAATTGGGTGTGATCAATTCCCCAACGATTACTTTCAGATATAAGTGGGAATTGGGTGTCCCACCACTAAGGAAGAGTTTCATAGAGCTTTTTGGATGCTCCTAATACCACTTCCTAAAAATAATACCACATCGCTATAGATGAATCTGGGCCGGACAAATATTTGGAAACCCCTATAAAGTGGAAAGGAAATGATGTCTCATTTCCACCACCCTTTATTGTATGGGTGTATGTTAGTGACTCGTAGTATGGTTGATTTTGATATATTTCAATATCTGATTTTCCCTTGTGTTTATAATAAATGTAGTGGTGTTTTTTTAATTATGTGTATTTAATATCTAGTGCCTTTTCATAATCGGGAGTGACCATCCGAGTGTTAGAGTTTTATTGTATTGTATGGGAGAGAGTGGTATTATGTAGCCAACTTAGTTGATTCATGTGTGATTTTGAACAAAAAGGAGAAGGGGAACTCAAATTCAACCTATATGTTTTCCCTCTTTTGGTGAAAGGGAGAGCATGATACCATCGCTTGAGGTGAAAGATATGAAGAGTAGTATTGTATGGATTGTATAACAATGTAGAGAATTGAAGTCTAGGAATACAAATCATAAGACCGTATGGAGTGATTAATAAGAGAAACCAAAGTGATATAGATATGATAGAAACTTATATGAGGGTGTTTAAGGTGTTTTTGGTTAGGTGCTATTGATGCATAAAATACCAAAAACTCAAATAAGTAGGGTGTACCGATACTTGCATCAAAAATCACAATTTATAGATGATCTAATGTAGAAAATAGAAGAAAATATTCCTTTCGCTACGTGAGAAGATATTTATGTAAAGGAAACTAAACAAAAAGACATTAGATAAAGATGATAACGAGTTGCTCAAAAATTCCAATCCCGGGGAATCCAAGAGGACTTTCTTGAAGGGTGTCAAATCATTTGATACAATTAATTTGTTTTGATAATGATAAGATAAAATGTTAATCAATGATTTAAAACTCAAGAGGGCTAGTGAGGCCCTGTTCATCTTTGTAAGTGGCCCAGGCTAGGGAAGTAACAAGCTTTAAGTCCTCGAAGTAGTCGTATTAGAACTCTTCAACAAATTTTCACTCTTCTTGAATGATTTCTATTTGATCCTCAATATCTTTGATGTTGGGAGAGAGTGTGATGGCACACAAGCTGAGTTTGTGAACAATGTCAAATTATTTCCACATGAACAGTGATGGACAATTAGGAGATCATATATACTAGTGATTGGGTGTAACAGACCTAGAAAAATCATCTACAGAAGATCCATCTTACAAATAACTTGTTAGAACAAAATCAGATTGATATAAATATGATAATGCTATAGATTATTAGAAATGAAAGGGATCGACGACGATTGGAGATCGATGATGATAAGAGACAAAATGATTGTTTTAATGAAATATTGATAAAACAAATAATAATGAATGCCAGAGAGAGATTGATGTTGCTAAGGAAAAATATGAAGAATCTAGAAGTCTATGAAACTCAGAAAATAGATATTTAGATGTGTTTGTAAGGATAATGATAAAACAAGGGACTATGGATACCAATTAATAATGATCGGGGTTGAAGATGATTGGGGAGAAAATTGCTTACTTTGATAAAAGGCTAGTAAAACAGGTAAAAATTGGTAGCAAAAAGGTTTTATAGTATAGAGGTAAACTAGAGGTAGTCTAGGAACTGTAAGATTTTGAAAACATAGATCTAGAAGTGTCTAGAAGGGTAATGAAGGAAAGAGGGTCAAGGGACCGATCAATGATGATCAAGGATTGACGATGATCAAGGATTGACGATGATCTCTATGGGTATTGCAAAGTAGTAAAAAAGTTGGATAATGATTGAATAAGAAACAAGGCTTAAGAAGGCTATGCAAGATGATATTGACAAAAGATTGTGGATTATAAATAATGTAAAACAAGATGATAAAATGATAGAAAAGGAGGTACTAACCTTGATAATTGTTTGTGTAAATGATAGATCTCCCAAAAGATTGGATGATGATCTAAAAGGGTTCTGAAGGCTTTGGAAGTAGAGTGTTGATAATCCTGAGTGTAGTGATGTTGTCACTTTGGTGCAAGAGTTCGTCCTCAAACATATATTATCATTAATTAAGAAATGGAGAGAGAGGATGGTTAAATAGGATTGATGTTAGGTTGTTGGATAGATAGTGGGAGGTTATGGATTTAGGTTATGAGAGGTTAGGGGGTTATGATGGGTAAAATTAATAGGTTAGGTTGGTTTTGGGTGGTTAGGGAAGGGTAAGTAAGAGTTACATGGGTGATTTATATTTACAATAGTAATTTTGAAGTGTTATTAGGATAGTGAGAATAATAATAATTAGGCTTGATATTATTAATGTTTATTGGGTCACCTATGGGTGAAAAAATGATGTCTACATTTTCCCTTTTTGTTTGAGCTGTCCTTAGGAATAGACTCTGTGAGATAAAAAATAGCACGAGGATGCCCCTGTTTTGTGATATTGTTCCCCCTCAAGCCAATGGATGACTATGTTGATAATTGGATTGAAGAGAGTTGATTATTTCGATAGGTTTACTTTAAGATGCTCCATGTTTTTGATTGTAGTCTGAAATGACCATCTTTGGAGGAGTTTTTTGGTAGTAATATTTGGAAACACTTGGTATGGAACATGTAACGTATACCACCTAGAGACGTGTGCTATGGGAAGACTACTACATGGATATGATCAAATGGGAGTGCTCTCGTGGGGTGTGTGAAGCCGTGGGACCAAAGGGTTGAAGGAAACGTCCACTGGGTTTACAAAATTGATATACGGTAAAAAAGAGTTTTTGACAAGGTGTTGAGCATTAAATCAAAGGCATAACGATTTTGATAAAGTTGTGATCTGATAGGAAAGATATAGGTGAGAAAAATTGATAAGTTTTTGTAAAAAGGGGAAAATAAATGATGATTATGGATCGCGAGTGTTTGGGCAAGGGTTGGCGGTGATCTACAATCATTTGAGATTCCTAAAAAGGAAAATATATAAGCGATGGGGGCCTTGAAAATAGTTGATTTGTAACATGTTTGAATGTGATTTGTGAGATCTCGATTTTGATTTTTGAGTGGTTTTGAGAGATGGAGGCAAGTTGTAGTGGCGGGGAAGAGGCAAAGGACCAAGAGAGGGTAAGTAAGCTTGAATTTGTATTTTGTTTTGATTTGTTTGTTTGTTTGTTTATTTATTTTATTTTTTTTTTTGAATTTTGGGGTGAGAATGCCTCGATCAATGCTGATCGTATGATCAACAACAATCAGGTGGATCATTGTCGATTGATTAGATGAAAACATTGCGATCCCAAATTGATGGTGATTAGGCTGATTTTGATGGAGATTACTAACTGATATGTTTTTTATGTTTTACGGGTAAGGGATACTATTAATCTTTGTGTTGGTGAGAACATTTGTCAGTTGGGAAAATTAGGTGTCTTTACCAACATTCACGGGGTTACACCCCTTTGCATTGAATGGTGTGACTCCCATTATTGAATGTAACTAATATAATAATAAAATAAATGTTGTGGGTTGGCCACATAGGCTAGGGATCACACATGGACACTCCAATGAACTTGTGGCAAAGTGCTTATACGAGGTACAAGGGAGGAAATCACAATGATGAGGGGTGAAGGAGGGAAATTAGGAAAGGAATATTACTACTTTGAGTAGGCCAATTATAGAGTTCACACCCAACAATCAAAGTAGTTCAACATTCAATATAGAAGAAAGAAACAATGAAGCTATCTAGTGAGAAGGACAAACCTAGACACCAAGTTCTTAGATTCATCTATCAAAGATACAAAGTTCTTACTGGATCACTATGCTTGAAAAGTGCATAAAAGAGAGAAGTAGAGGAATAAGAAAAGGAAAATGGAAGAAATGTAGATTTTATTTCATGTGCATTGGTGATACAAAGCTCAACAACATATCACAATCCAATATTGCTACAAATAACTAAATTTTTAGGATACTTTGGAATGGAGAATCCATCCCAATTTATAGCAATGTGAATTGACTCTTCGCCTACCCCCCACATGAATCTTCATGGTCTCATTCAACTCATGAATTTTCACCTTCCTAGGAAGTGAGAAATAAGTTCCCTTTTATAAATTAAAGGGACTTTTACAATGTAACTTTATGAAGTCACTTAAGTGAATGAGACAAAATACAATGATTATTCCCAACAAAGAATTAGAAAGGAGAGATAAGGAAGAAGGAGAAAGAGAGAAGAAGGGAGAGGTCATATCGATGAAGAATCTCCCCATAATGATGAAACTTACTAAATCATACCACTTGATGATGGGTATCTAGAGTGGGTTCCTATTCCTTGAATTATTTGTTGAATTGAAATATTGCAGTTTGTCAACTTATCTTCCTCTAGAATGAAAATGCAACCCAACACCTTGGTCCATGTCTCGAGGACATCACTGATCCTCTTACATTGATGAATCCATTCTTTGTGATCCATTGTGATTATAGAAACGTAACTTATGATATTGGCCAGGGACTCTAAGTTGTCTTCATTGAAGGAGAGAGAGTTACCTACCTCTTTCTTGATTAGCTCTTGGAATGAAACAATGAGTTATTCTGATGATGAGTCCTTAGTGAGTGAGGGGAACTCAAGCCTCTGAACACAATTATAGACATCATTCAATATCTCGAAAGCATGTTGTATAAAGAGTCCAACTCAAATAATAAATTCTTGAGCATTGCATATTTCACATCCATGATGCAGATCCAAACTTGAGACAAGTTCTCTGCAATGGACACAAACACGCTCTTACTCATGAGGGTGTGAGAGTTGAAGGAGATCATATTAGGCATCAATGAGAACATTTCATCTAAGATATTTACCTCTTTTATAAACTCCCCCTTTATTTTTTTGACTTTCAAAAAAGTTGCAAGGATGTACTTGATGAGAGAAATGACATCGAGAAACAATACCTTTCCTTGCTTGATGATTTTATAAACCCATTTCTTGCTAGCCTTCCCTTATATCACATATCATTGTGATTTCTTGATTGCTTCAAGATCAACACTTTTGGTTTGAGGATGTCTTTGATCAAAAGAGAGGATGCTGATTTCGGTTCAAGAAGGGTTGAATATAAGCAATGATATATTTTACCTATCCCTCCGGTTGTATAATTGTTTTCTTGTATTATTTGTTTTAAGAAAGATGGTGGGAAGAGAATTATTTGAATAGATGAGAGTCACCCTCATGCAAAACTTGACCCAATGAGATGGGGTCAACTCATAGTTTGATGGAGTCATTTCCTCTATAGGATTATTAGTCTTAGGCCTAACAAATTCAACATACTGGTTACCTAAGGTGCCAATGAAGAAGTGAGAAGATGTCTAGGCATTCTTTCTTCATTTGGAATTCAAAGTTCTATAGATTTCCGTGAGATTGGGAATAAAAATGAGTCGTGTTGTTCTTGGCCTACTTTTGAGCATTTCTTGAACCCATGGAGTTGTCACAATGTCAGCACTAGAGTACTTACGAAACTTGTCTTGGGGTCAACTCTTGATCATCATGGGGAATCTCTAACCTTTTAGGAGACATACCTAGATGATTATGTAGAGAAATATGATGTTATGAATCACCCCTTCTTGTCTTGAGAAGCTTAATCTAACAAATTTTCCTTGGTTGACCCAACCTTGACTCTCCGAGCTCACTCAAACAACTCATTGAGGGGAGAGCATATGATTTCAATCCGATTCAATATTTACAAATGATTACCTTTCAAAATTTTTACCCTTTTTAATACTTATCTTACTACACAATGTCCCAGGTTTATCCCGCTACGCCCTATGGTGTTTTGTCTTGCTCCGGAAACAAATTTGATGCCTTAAGACCTTTGTGAAGGATGAAATGACTTGTTTGAGCTATGAAACCATATTGAAACCCTATGAAGATGAAAAAACCAATGCGATGACTTAAAATGAAGCCTATTGTAACTTTTTACACTCAAAACTGGAACTTTCTATTTTTAGCCACTAGGATCCAGGGCTATTATTTTAGGAAATGTTGCCATTTTTCCCCATAATCAGTTTTTAAGAACCCCATCATGCTTGGAGAAATCTTACAGGTGTGTCTCAACCATCTTCAAGAAACTTCTATTTTTAGAATGTTGCATTTTACTTTTTGCACTTTTTTGCTTTTTAAGCCCCAATTTCCTAGTTTTCCATTTCGAGTTTTCCGCTTTAAAGGGTTTTTCTATTTTGAGAAAATTTCTATTTATAGTAAGCACCAACATAATATAATTACTATTTTTATAAAATAGTATTCCACACTTTAGATTGATGAAAAATCATTTTTTTCGGGATAGGTTTTTCATCTGGATGCTTTGCTCAAATTTCGGCTCAAACAACCTTCCAGATTGATGTGAAACTAAAGAAGAATAAGTTAGGGAAGAATTTTAGGGTTTTCTACCATAAAAATTAGGGACACCTCTGGTTTTTCTATTTTTTCATCTTTTAGGCACATGGGAGGAAGAGAGATGGTGAAAATCTCAAGCAACATCGATTACCTATTTGTGAGATATGATTTTTTCAAGGGTTTTGGCTATGGAGTTCTTCGGTGAAAAAGAACATGGTGGTTGTATAAAAGAAATTCTTAGATGTTGTTTCAGAAATAAAATTGTCAAAATGGTGGAGGAATTAATAAATGGAGAGGGGCAATGAGTTTCTACAAGTTCTCTTCCGATAGTGAGTTCTGAGGCACTCATGGAGAAACATCACGACAATTATGTTTTCCCCAAAAATGGATTTTAAATATTCCTTTGTCTTGGGAATTTTTTTGTGTCCCTTGTGTCCCAAGGGGATGAGACATATGGTGCACAAAAAATTTACCTCACCCTGATCTTGAGAAGTGGCATCTTGTGATTTCCTAGTGTAGGTGAGAGAAAAAGCACTTAAAAAGTCCCAGGATGAAACAAGATTACATGGATGACCCGAGCAAGGGGTAGGGTTAGGAACATTTTTTTCTCTCAACTTTCCCAAGGGGTTTGGACATAAGGTGCAAGAAAATGCACCTTTCTTTGGTGATGAAAAGTGGTAGATGATCATTTGAAGAGACCGAGAGGAGAAGGGGCTGAAAATAGGCTTGCAAAGCACCTTCGGGGTCAATGAAAAACCAGGGGTCAATCTTGGGCTTGGGCATATTTTTGTGTCCCAAATATCCCAAGGGGATGGGATAGTTGGTGTAAGAAAATGCACCCTACTCTAGAGGTGACAAGTGAAATTCTGGGATTCAATGACGGGAAGGGATGAAAATGAGAGAAAAGGGGCTTATCTAGCTAACTTGATCTCTATCGAGGTCACACGATGATCCAGGGTCTATCATAGGTGATATAGAGGAAATTATGAAGTGTATATGTTCCCTAAAACTCCCTAAACCATGACCAAATGATAGAGCATCTCGATAGCTTTTCGATGATATCAAGAACTCAAAAATGGAGCTTGTATGAAAAAGTTATCATAGGTCAAAGATGGTTAAAAAATGGGTCAAACTTGGTCAATTGGCCAATCTGGGGTTGACACATGGAAGAAGTTAAAAAAATGGGCAAAATGTAAAATTTTTGTTTTGAATGTCAGCCTTCATCACTTGTAATCACATGTGTGGGCCCCGCTTATTTCTTTGGCTAGGGGCCCTCAACCAGATCAACTCACTTTGTAAAAGGAGGGGTGCCTTTGCCACCTTTTCTTCATATTAGTGTTACCACAATTTTGTATATATGCCTTATATTGTCACTGGAGGATGAATGTGGGATTTTCATTGTGTCAATTCGAGCTAGGTATCAGCTTGACAAGTTAGGAATTGATTGGTAATGGCATTTTATATGGGCCGAGTTACATTGCTTGGTGGCCAACTCACCCTACCTCAATGATTAACTAAAATTTGAATTTTAAGAGTTAATCTAAGAAGTACAACAATGTAATAACCAAAATATACTAATATGTAAATGCTAAATTATTTATTTTATATTTTAAATGAAATGAAATAATTGAAATAAGAAGGAAAAGGTACTAACCTGAAAACTTACCTCATAGTGATTTGGGACTCTGTGGGGTGATGAGCAGGTGGAATAGAGTGTTGCAACACACCTCAGAAAATTATAGCCAAGGAAGAGCTAGCTAGACTGGGGTGTCTTGGGAAGGATTAGAGCACCTCGGGTGCCCCTGGTCTATAGAATAGCTCAAAACTTGATTACGGAAGGGTCGTTATGTCTTCGCAATAATTCAAATTTTCTGCATGGATGTCACACTAGCTTTGTTGATGATGTCATGATCCTGTAATGAAGAATCACCTAAAAACTCCACACAAAGCATCAAACTCCTAAAAAAAGATGCATATGAAGGATTTAGGCTATCCTTAACAACCACAATGGTGGTCTTACAACTAAAGCACCGCACTACATCTCGGACTCCAATGTAGTTCTATGTGATTATTTGTACAATAATGTGCGTAGGGTGCCCTAGCACTAACAATGCAGCAATAACATGAAATATCTTAATAGAATACAAAATGGTGGATGTAATAGAATAGAATTCCCTTTCCTATGTAGTGTGTGATGTAAAATAGTACCCAAATGTAGTCCCTTTCTCTATGTAGATATCTAACACTAAGTGTTATTCTCTAACCTTTAAATACATCATCAACATCTAGTTGTTGAAGATGGCCTCCGATCAAACATTGTGTGGTTTTGGATACCATTAATTTTGATCAAATCAGTTGACACATATAGGAGTTGTATAGGAAACTCACTCTTTCCCCTACTCCACGGGTGTCGCGATGTTATGACTTCGAAGTTAGGTCATCTGGAACCAAACACCAAATATAGAATAACTTCCCAAGTTAGGTCATCTAGGAAAGTAATGAATGTAACTCCCAAGTTAGGTCATCTGAGAGGCCACATGTGTTTTATCATATTGATTGAATAGTGTGATTTTGATTGTTAAAGATTTGAACGCATCGACGAATTGAGTAATTGATTATTCTTATTGGTTATTAAGAGAGAGGTATTACACTAGTTTACCCCAAGTTAGGTAATTAGGGGGAATTGATAGAAATTGATGAATAATCACATGGAAATATTTTAACACTTGTTGTCCCCCGAGTTAGGTCATTAAGTGGAAGTGATGAAATGTCATATAGAAAAATTATACATTTCTTGCCCCTAGGTTAGGTCATTAGGGGGAAATGATGAAGTGTCACATGGTGCATTAGTAAATGTTCAAAAATGATGAATTGGTAGTGTTGATTAATCACATAGTGGTGTAAGGGGAATTATAGGATGACCCCAATTGTATTCTCCCCCTTTCGGCAAAAGGGGAAGTAATGAGAATAATGAATACTTGAGCCAAAAATAAGCTCAAGATAGATAGTGTATGATAAATAATGCCAAAATGTGTATATATTGAGTGAAAGACAACATTGAGGGGTAATAACATGTGTTTCATATGTATGATACGATGGTAGGAAAAATTCGAAAGGAACCCCACAAACAGGGTGTAAATTGGAGTAAAAAGCTCAAGATATGGTGAAAATCATGTGGTGTGTATTAATTGAGGAAATGATTGCAAAATAATGACTATAGTGAAATGGGTAGGTAAAAGTAACTATAAATAGGAAGGTGAAAAAGTGATTAGTCACTTCATTTGTATTTTTACACGAGTGAGATTGAGCTTTGAGTGTGGAAATATGCCGCAAGTGAGAGCAACACATCCTAGCCGATTCGAGATGGTAGCGACCGCCATAACATCATGTATGGCGACAAATTTGGTAAGTGCGTTATTTTTTTGAAAAAAGTGTGAATGGTAGTCATTTTTGTTGAATTTTTACAAAATTGTCATTTTGACTTTTCTCGACATTTTAAGCCTAGACAAGAGTGGTGAAGGTGTTAATGGCATTTGGGATAGGAGCACCCAAACTTGGGCACCGGTGTCCTACTCACAGGTGCCCAAGACTATTTCCATGCACCTTAGTCTAGAGAGGGTGTAGTTAGTCTAGAATGATGTAAATGTATTTTTGGATGTGTAGTAATGTGGTAAACGAGTGTGAATAGATTTGTATAGTGTTTTAATGCTGCGTTTGTTGTCATTTTGTGTTGTGTAGAGGGATATTCATTCAAGAGAGTTCCATGGGGTCATCATTTGAGTAATTTTCTTGGGCTAGGTTTGTCAGACGATGATTGAGATGTTATGGACCGTGTTGGCCCGCGACACATAACACGAATGGGGGATGTGCCCCATAATATGCCTATGTTGACATCCTTATGTGAGAGGTTGTGTACGGATAATTGTACTTCTTAATATCCTCTTTGGTGAGATGAAAATCATGTCGGAGGATGTGTATCACATACTACGATTACCAATTGTTGGGGAGAGAGTATAGGTTATGCCATTGGAGGATATGGAGAGACAAATGTGAGCCGTGAGACAATATTTGTGGGGACACGAGTACCTACCAAGGCCCATATTAGTTTGGATGCTATTTTGAGGTCAGGGGTTCTGCGCTTGTGGAAATTCATAGCTGTGGTTATTGCTTCATCTATCACAGTAGAGGGGGGAGGTGTGGGCATCTTGTATAAGATGCATGACATATGCCATTAGATAGAGGAGGAGAGTACCAGATATGCATGGGCATGGTGTGTGTTGGCCCACCTATATAGAGATTTATATAGATTTACTCATGAGGAGCACAAAGGTGGGATAAGAGCTACTACACTTTTCCATGTATGGGCCTACAACCACATAATAGTGTTGAGCCAGTTGGAGGTCTGCGAGTAGAGTGGGCTAGGATAGATATATATACGATGAGATGGGTTGGTGTGCGTGGGCATAAGATTGACACTCGATACATATAGAGAAATGATAGATAGGATGGGGCTGAGGTAGTGATATGGAGGCCATACCAAGATTATGGAGGATGGACAGAGGATGCTATAGAGCTGCGGTGCATACAGAGGACTACGTGGTTGGAGGACCGATTACTAGGTGTGGTCAAGTTATTTTAGGTAGAGAGGGTATCACAATAATTTGGCATGGCTTAAGATGTGCCCCCAGATCCATATATATGGTTGAGAGCTATTAGAGCACCTAGGAGGGATGAAGCTAGACTAGGGCCCACAAGAGAGAGCGATTAGTACCTCATGGGACATATGAGGTAGACACGGTGATAAATCCAATAGACTTAGATGATGTAGGGTGTACAAAGGAGTAACATGCATGGTGGGTATTCATCTTTCCATTATTTTTAGACACAACAGGGTTACTACAGGGAGGAGAGGGATAAGGGGAAGCACATGCCCTTGATAATGTGGTAGCGGCGATAGTGGATCATGAGTATGTATATATAGTTGCATTGTGTGATTTGTTACTTGCCTATGTGATAGTGATGGTTATCTAATGCATTGTTATATTGTGTTGTAGGTGACACATATTGGTCCTTGATAGTAGACACCTCCATTCATACGTTGACACGAAATGTGCCAAGTGACGTACTTGTGGGTGGAGGGATATTAGAGCGTGAGGATAACATTGCGGGTGAGCATACCAATTTATTTGAGCCAATGGTCATAGTAGTGATGATGTGCACCTTTGTACTACTAGGAGAGAGAGATGAGGCACATGAGGAGACTCGATAAGCTAGAGAGGTGGTAGGTGGTGGTCCCTTGGCACAGGATGTGTTTGTATGTCATGTCAAGTTGCGAGAATAATTTTACTGAGTAGACTATTGAGGTGACACTCTATAGAGGTAAGCTGAGAGGTATTGAGGTCACGACCAATAACGTAGAGTTGTTGGTGAGGCATCAAATTCTAAGGCTCTCGCAGTACACAAGAGTGATAGTGATGATGAGATTTGATTTGTATTATTGTATATGATGTGGGGAGTTGCCCCGGTGATGAGATGTTGTGTAATGATGATTGTAATTGATATATATACAAATTTTATTGGTATATGATGAGTTTATTTCGTTGTGTATTGATGTCATAATGTGATTGATGATATATGATTTAGTGATTATTGTCGTAATGTATGTAATGTGTTGGATATCGTTCATGTTTATTGATGTAGACTTGTACTATGATGTTGATAATGATAGAAAAAATGCATAATGTGAATGATGATATATAACATATGTAATTTGATTTGCTAGATATGATGTTTGACAAGGTGAGCAATGTGTGTATTTGTTGAATGGAATTTGCGATGTGTAGTTAGTGTAATAATGAGAGTGGAATGTATGTAAAAATAGATAATGTATGATTTCCAAACTAACGTGTCATGATGAACACATGTTGACATGATAATGTAATGTGATCGTAATATGTTAGTGTGATGAATGGGGGAATATTAATGATTCCCCCAAACATATGGATGATTAGGTTCATTTAATTAAGACCCCTTAGTAGTCAAGAATGAACCGCATAAAGCAAGAGTACGTCATTGGGAAATGATTGAGTGTGATAGATGAATTGACAAAGTACGTGATGAAAGGTTATTATAGAAAAACCTCAACACTCGTGTAAGAACTATAAGAACAAAAGTACACCATCGGGGGAGGTGATGGGAATCACCTACCAAAGATAGGGGTGGCACAAAGAGGTGGAAGCATGGGGCATGGAAGTAGTGTGAGCATATAAACCAAACTAAATATCATGTGGAGCAGTGGTGAGATGTGAAAAGGCCGAGGGCTATGGAAGCCAATGTGACACAGTGGCATGATGTGGTGGATGAGATGGATGTGATGGTGCAGTGATGTATGGACACGGTGGAGAGAATACATGAGTGAAAAATGTGGCCTTTGGGACGAACAAGGGCCTAAGTACCGAGAAAAAGGAGACAAATCAATCCTAGTAAAATCTTCTTGACAAGGTAGAGGAGAGATGGATCGCTCATGTGAGTGAGAGCCAAAGGAAATTATGTCCTTATCCTCTAATTGTTGCAATCTATCATGAAGGGTGAAGTAATCATTGTCCCTATGGTCATTGATATGATGATAATTACAATAAGGTTGATCATGTTGATGTTGTAGATGATGTTGTGGATGATGTTGGTTGGAGGGTAAGTGAATTAGATGCATATCAAGTAAATTATACAACACATCATGTGGTCTAGCATGATGAGAGAAGTGTAATGGCTCACATGACACTAGATGGAGTAGAAGGAGAAGTAGTATGTCACAGAGGAGGAGGAGAAGTATGCTTTTTTGATGTAGTAGGTTGAGCTTGCTTGGTAGGTTGAGATGTAGATTGTGTAGGAGGCTCAACCAATGGCAATGGAGGAGAACTAGATGATACACTAGTAGTAGAGATAAATGGAGGATCAATGACATGTGTTGTGAGAAGATATTGTTCTAGGTCGATGAATTTATAACACAAAAGAATGAATGAATCACATGTATCATATTACAATCTTTTCTTAAGCACGAGAATCAAACCACGATAGAAAATTAATTGCTTCTCTAGATCGATAGGTTGGAATACTAGTTGATGCATACAAACATTGAATCATAAGATATAATCCTTGATAGGTTCTGATGTGCCCTAATGTAAAGTAGGTAGATGGTCATAAGTAACTCTAGGTCCATTATTGATGATAAAACGATGAAGAAAAGTGTTCTCCATGCCATAGTAAGTACTGATAGACCCAAAAGGAAGATGAGTATACCATTGTAAATCCTCATCGGTAAGACTGTGTCGAAAGGCCTTAATCAATAATCTATCATTAGAATAGGAGGTCATAGCCATGTGGTAATGTTGGAGATGCACATGAGGGTTACCAAGTACAATCAAAACATGTGAATAAAGGAATGAAAAAGTCCATAGGAAATGTAGAGTTATGAATAATTTTAGGAATAGGGTTACCATGTAATGATTTGTTATCAATAGAAGCATAGTAACCCCTAATTTTTAATGTGAGTGACTGAACCTGAGATTGTAATTGACCTATGACATGCATGAGAGATATGATATCCTATGAAGGAATAGTAGGATATGGAAATAATGTATTAAGTGGTTGTAACTTTCCATTGTGAGTGATCATGGGAATATCAAGAGAAGATAAAGGATATTCTGATGCTAAAGGAACACTAGGGGTGGGTGTCGAAGAAGCTATAGTAGGTAAAATAGATGGAACATCCATAAAGTGCTAGGACCAACATCATAAACATACATATGAGGAGTAGATGAAATAATAGGTGTAAATGATGTGATAGTAGGAGATGAAATGGTAGGAGAAGAAGAACCAATAGATGGAGAAGACTCATGCACTATGCTAGATACAACCTCAAGAGAAAGTGGCGATGGAGATTCACACTTAGCAGAATGAAAATTAGGAGAATCATGGCTATCAATTGTGTCATCGACATCACCTAAAGACTCAATATGTGAATTTCATTAAACATACTATTGATATGATCATCAACATAATATGAAGGTGTATGAGAACTAGTATGTGATGAATGATGAGAAGCAATATTAGAAATAGGAGAATCATGAGATGGAACTATAACAATGGTTTGACTAGGAGAAGAATCAGTATGCACATGTGAGTGATTGTCAATACCAAACATGTAATCGATAAGAGAATCATCTAGAATTTCCTTATAAAGATCAGAAGGAGGATCACTAGTATCCATATAACATGGTGTACAATGAGTGAAGGCTATTGGATTTAAAACAATATTAATTCTAATGGGATAATTTTAAAAAATAGTAGGTACATATCATTGACCATCTAAGAGTTGTTATTGTTGAATATGATATGGTATAGTAACATTACTATGAAGATCTGTGAGCTTAGAAATAACAACCTCATCATAAATTGGATTAACACTAACATGAGACATGATGGGACGAGAAGAAGAAGAGTTATCCTTAGCCATTAGGGTTTGAAGTGGATCCTAAGGAAAAAATATTCTAACGTATGGGTTCACTAAAATGATTAACTAAAATTTGAATTTTAAGAGTTAATTTAAGAAGTACAAAAATGTAATAACCAAAATATACTGATATGTAAGTTCTAAATGATTTATTTTATATTTTAAATGAAATTAAATAATTGAAATAGGAAGGAAAAGGTACTAATCTAAAAATAACTTATCTCACAAAGTGATTTGGGACTTGGCGGGGTGATGAACGGTGAAATAGATTGTTGCAACACACCTTAGAAAATTGTAGCCGAGGAAGATCTATCCAAAGTGGGGTATTTGGGGGAGGATTAGGGCGCATGGGGCACCATGGTTTGAAATATGGGTTCCCTGGTCTACGGAATAGCTCAAAACATGATCCTAGAAGGGTCACTAGGTATTCACAATAATTCACCATTTTTCGCATGGATGTCACACTAACTTCATTTGATGATGCCATGAAATTGCAATGAAGAATCACCTACAAAACCCCACACAAAGCATCAAAATATTAAAAAGAAATATGCATATGAAGGGGTCGGGATGTCCTTAGCAGCCACAATGGTGGTATTACAACTAAGTGCTACACTATATCTCGGACTCCAATGTAGTTACGTGTTATTATTTGTGTAATAATGTGCGTAAGGTTAACTAGATAGAATGCAAAATGGTGGATGGAATAGAATAGAATTACCTTTCCTATGTAGTGTGTGATGCAAAATAGTTCCCAAATGTAGTCCCTTTCTCTATGTAGATAGTTATCCCTTAGTAGAAAATAGTACGCCCATAAGGTAGTATGTATGTTATGTTTATATAGGGATCTCTTGCTCAAATTTTGACACTAATGACCCAACATGCTGACTAGTACCTAGGGGAATGGGAGGGAAAATCATAAAGAATGACCTCGAACATATAAATGAGAACCAAGTGTGATCGAGACTAGGGCACCTAGAAATGAGGACCAGGGCTTCCCTAATCCCTTCCTAGGTGCCCTAGTTAGAGACTAGAGATGAAAACTGAGTGAATAAAAATAGCTAAGACTCCCGAGAGATTACGGAACTATGTGTGAGTGATGAGTGTGCAAAAAAACAATGACAAAGACCAAGTGATTGACGATCAAACTAGGGGATGGGTCATCGGTGAATACTTTTCTTGCGAAGATCTGTTGTCAAAATTTCCCCAGGGGTAAATTTCGATAACATGCATTAGAGTTTTGCAGTTCCAAGCATGTAGATTGATCCAGGAAAAATCATAAAAATGACTAAGTCCTATTCCAAAGGGCGTCGGGACATTTGGGACATCTAGGTGCGGATCGGCCGAAAAGCCTCTAGGCGATCCGAGCGGCCCAGGACATCGGGACAGAAGTACGCGGTGGGCGCGAAAAGCCGATCCGGCCGAAAGAGGAAGAAAAACGACTAACTGCTGAGCGGGACAGTTCAGGACAAGAGTACGCGAAGGACGCGAACGCCTGGATCGGCCGAAATGGAGAACTTCAGTCCGAAACAATGTGGGACAAGTGGGACAAAAGGACGCGAATCGGCCGGATCGGGCGAACCGGAAGAATTTGTCCCACGAAGCACTGGGACATCCGGGACGAATGGACGTGAACCGGCCGGTTCGGCTGAAACGGGAATTTTCAGCACAAGGGCATCCGGGATGAAAAGACGCGGTGGACGCGAAAGAGCCGGCAGACCCGTGGACCAACCAGGAGATGACACGTGTCACAAGGGAAAAGTCCAAGGGTCAAAGGGGCAAGGTTTGAAGCGCTGGCCCGAGCCAATAGGAATTGGACACGTGTCCAATGGAGCAGGGAAGTGCAGAGTTCGGGGGACTTAGAAATTTTGCAAAAAGTCTTGGGCCCAAAGTTTAAAAGACAAGGTTGACCTCGCGCCCTGTCCTCCAACCAGATCATGCCACGTGTCGTACAAGTGGCGGGGAAGCGGGAAAAAGTGAAAAATGTTCCAAAATCATCAAAAAGGTCAAAATTCAAAGAAAAACCCACGGGTGAGTGAGGAGAGAGAATCACGCGACCAATCAATGCGTGCCACGTGTCATCCAGGTGGCAGAGCGCGGGAAAGATTTCAAAACACGTTTTCCTGTTTTGTGCCCTAAAACTTCAGACCTCCATAACTTTCGATCCAGAGCTCGGATTTGCACGTTCTTTATATCAACGGAAAGCTTATGAAATTCTCTACATGATTCTGGGATCAATCTCGAATTTTGGTGCAGTCTAGAGAGAGAAAATTGAGAAACAGCTCTGACACATGGTAATGCCAGAAGCGATGTTTCAACAACCAGTTTTAATGCACATGGGTCGCATTCTTCTTCAGCATGGCCAGAAGTGATGTCTCAACCACCGATTTTAATGAAGAATGCATTTTGGTCAATGGTTGGGCTGCTTACACATTTTCCTATGTTTTCTGTCTCCTGGGCTCGACCCATGTATTGTATAAAGCCAGATTTGGCTCATTTTAAAAGAAAGATAACAAGTTGTTCATCTTTTCTGCTCTGCCCTCCCTTCTTTTCTTCTCTAGGGTTGAAAATGGAGTTCAAACCTCCTCCTTGCTCTGTAATGGCATTTTTGCCTTTTACTATTGAAATGATGTTCTGTGCAAACTTCTGGAGCAACAAAACGTGTTTCGTGATGCATCTATCCATCCTTGCTCGTTTTTGCTTGTTCTCTTCTTGCCTCTCTTCATTGCAGGTATTTGTGCATGTTTGAATGTTCATTGCAGGTTTGGAGCTGTGTTCATGGAGTTTTGGGACATTTTCTGTGTGAAATCTATCCTTGGGCCTGTGATGCATCTGTCCATCCTTCCCATTGCTCACCTCTCTTTGTCCCATGGCAGTTTTGATAGATGTCCAACATTCTCCTTCTCTGGTGTATCACCGTTTTAGTGTAGGATTTTGTTCTTTTCCTTTCTCTCTCTCTCTCTCTCTCTGTCTCCTTGGCATTGTTAGATTAGGATTAGATTAGCTTGCCTGCACTGGAATAGCTTGTGGCAGGTAGTTTAGGAGTAGGAACCAGCCTTCTCTGGAGATTCCTCTCTCAGTTTCACAAGTCCCACGCTTGGAGAGAGGTTTCCATGTTGTGCAATCACACTGGATGCCTGAGTGATCAACCTAGAAGCCTGATCTACATCCAGGGGTGCTGTGATTTTGCATCAACAGTTTTGGCATGCCGGGTGGGACCTTAGAGGTCTTCCACTTCATCTTTTGCAGGTTGGTGTGTTCCTGTGAAGATTTCAGCCTTTGGAGGCACTTGCAAACACATCTGGTGACTCCATCTGGTCAACAACCCATCTCTGAAGTTGCAAACCTTCCTTTCCATTCATTTTCATTCTTTTTCTATCCATTCTTCCTTCCATCTCTTCCATCATTCTTTCATTCTATGAAGTTGTGCAATCATGACTTCATTTCCATCATGGAATTCACATCAACAACAACAGTATATTCCACCTCCAACATGTTTTACAAATCCTCCAAATCAACATTTTGAGCAGATTCAAGATCAGTATGCATACCCATATGAGCAGCAGTGCCAAAGTTAGTTTGGCTATGGAGCTTTCCAAGAGCAAGGGTGTGCATACAATGAAGACCATCAGATCCAAGATCTTTGGTCTATTGGAGAAGATCCAAAAGATGGAGGTAAACATAGTGCAGTCTAGGGCTCAGGCACAGATGAAAGCATTTGGAATCGGTTGCAGAGCACCTTGTCCATGGGTGGGACCTTTTCCAAGGCATTACAACCCTCAGGAGAAGCTTGACTTCATGATTGCAATGCTGCCTTTGCTTGCAAAGTGGATTGAAGAAATAGAGGTGTATGAGAGGAGTATTCAGCAACCTTGCCAACGAGTAAGCACACCTTCTCATGCCTTTTCTTTTCCTCTTTCCCAATCTATTTCATCTCAGCAGTGTCAAGCTTTAAACTCTCCATCTGCTGTCCCAAATGTTGATCCCATGTCTCCATCTCTCAGTCTTCCATCCCATCTCAGTTTTTCCGCCCTCTTCTCTTCCAAATCCAAACCCCCTCCACAAGAGCTAAATGAAATACCCCCTCCTCCAAAGAAACAAGAGGTTTCACCTCCTCCACCACCACAAAAAATTGTAAAATCAGTTGAGCTACAACCCATCCCTCCTCTTGCATTCCCAATTCCATGTGGGGAAGAAGAAATTGCAAAAATCAGCCATGCAGGACAGCAAGAAGAGGAGCCCGACAGAAAAGAAATGACAGACAACTTGAGGAGTTGGGCTGCTAAATTTGGGATAACAAAGATCCCCTTGATGGTTAAGCCTACAGAAGAGGCTAGGGTTGGAGAACAGGTGGTGGTTAGGACTGATTTTGTTGCAGCAGAAGAAGAAGATCTTGCAGTCCCAACTTGTCCTCTAGAGCAGCAGATTGAAGAGTTTGACTTGACAAACTTCATGCTGGAGGAAGAGTTCAATCAAGAGCAAGATTGTCTTCAAACATTGGAGGAAGGAGAAGTTGCTCCAAATCCAAAAGAAGAGGAGCACAATCTAGCTGTGGAAGAGAAAATTGCGGATCCAAGGGCTTTGAGCACAAAGCAGGCTACAGGAGAACCTTCAGTTCTTCTTTCTACTTCATCTCTCTCTAGCTCCAATGTCGAAGAGGAGTTTGATCTCTCAAACTCAATGTTGGAGGATGAAGGAAACCATGGTGGTCAAGTTACAGATCAAGAAGACACCATGGAGGAAGTTGAACATTTGCAGCAGGACAGTCATGAGGTAGTTTATCTGTCAGATTTGGAGGACTGTTTTGATGGAGAAGAACCGGTTGAGTTTCCACCATTCTCTCTTTCATCATCCACATTCCAAACACAAGAGTCTGTTGTCATGAAGGAGAACATTCATTTGCAGCAGCCTGCAACTTATAACAGCTCTTCGGAATCAAGATTGGAAGATTTTAATCTTTCATGTTCTTCATTGGAGGAAGAGAAAGGACAAAGGAACTTCACCATTTCTTCCACACCATCCATTCAGGAGGGTCTACAAGAGAACTCCATTCTTGGAGTTGAAAATCACAGCAACGGGCATACTCAACGGATCAGACCTTGCCTAATCGGTATTTGGCTTCATTGGAGCCAAAGGAGAAGTCACTGACATCATGCTTGCTTCTGAGCATGAGGGTGAGCTACAAAGTACCAAGGATCAGCTGTCATACCTCTTCAATCCAAATGTAGAGCAACTAAAAGAGGTATTGAATTTGCCTTCAGCTGATACCTTGATGATTTGGGTGGAAGACCAGCTTCTTGTTGATTTTCCACTCATCCTAACAGCCATGATCAGCTCCAAATCAATTGCATGGCTGCCACTTTTGAGAAAGGGAAGCTATTTCTCACAACCAATTGCAGGGTTTGTTTAGCTTGCCTTTGCTCCAGTTAGAATAGAGTAGGTAGGTTTGCTTTCAGTCAGAAGAAGTGCTTGTGCACACTCTGCATGTTTCATTTTGGAGCATGTATGATTTTCAGTTCTGTACATAGTTTTTGTTGTGCTGGTTTTGCTCTTGCACAGTTCATTCCAGTGGCATTTTGGTAAGAACAACTCCATGTCCGGTGGGTTTCAAGTGGCTCAGAGGGAAGTTTTCAAAGTTCAGATCAGTTTTCAGGCTTGCTTATGACTCCATGCCCAATGGATTGCTTCAGGCTACTGATCATTCATCTAGCAGGCAGATGACCCCACTGAGTCGCCAAACTGTTGTCAAAATTTCCCCCCAGGGTAAATTTCGATAACATGCATCAGAGTTTTGCAGTTCCAAGCATGTAGATTGATCCAGGAAAAATCATAAAAAATGACTAAGTCCTAGTCCTAGGGGCAGTCGGGACATTTGGGACATCTAGGCGCGGATCGGCCGAAAAGCCTCAGGCAATCCGAAGCGATCGGGACATCGGGGATGAAGTACGCGGCGGGCATGAAAAGCCGATCCGGCCGAAAGAGGAAGAAAACGACTAAGCTGCGAGTGGGACGATTCAGGGACAAGAGTACGCGAAGGATGTGAACCACTGGATCGGCCGAAATGGAGAACTTCAGTCCGAAACAATGTGGGACAAGTGGGACAAAAGGACGCGAATCGGCCGGATCGGGTGAACCGGAAGAATTTGTCCCACGAAGCACTGGGACATCCGGGACGAATGGACGCAAGCCGGTTGGTTCGGCGAAACGGGAATTTTCAGCACAAGGGCATCCGGGACGAAAAGACGCGGTGGACGCGAAAGAGCCGGCAGACCCGTGGACCAACCAGGAGATGACACATGTCACAAGGGAAAAGTCCAAGGGTCAAAGGGGCAAGGTTTGAAGCGCTGGCCCGAGCCAATAGGAATTGGACACGTGTCCAATGGAGCAGGGAAGTGTAGAGTTTGGCGGGGGACTTAGAAATTTTGTAAAAAGTCTTGGGCCCAAAGTTTAAAAGACAAGGTTGACCTCGCGCCCTGTCCTCCAACCAGATCATGCCACGTGTCGTACAAGTGGCGGGGAAGCGGGAAAAAGTGAAAAATGTTCCAAAATCATCAAAAAGATCAAAATTCAAAGAAAAACCTGCAGGTGAGTGAGGAGAGAATCACGCGACCAATCAATGCGTGCCACGTGTCATCCAGTGGTGAAGAGCGCAGAAAGATTTCAAAACACGTTTTCACTGCTTTGTGCCCTAAAACTTCGAGACCTCCATAACTTTCGATCCGAGCTCAGATTTGCACGCGTTCTTTATATCAACGGAAAGCTTATGAAATTCTCTACATGATTCTCTGATCAATCTCTAATTTTGGTGCAGTCTAGAGAGAGAAAATTGAGAAACGGATCTGATGGATGGTAATGCCAGAAGCGACGTTTCAACAACCAGTTTTAATGCACATGGGTCGCATTCTTCTTCAGCATGGCCAGAAGTGATGTCTCAACCACCGATTTTAATGAAGAATGCATTTTGGTCAATGGTTTGGCTACTTACATGTTTTCCTATGTTTTCTGTCTCCTGGGCTCGACCCATGTATTGTATAAAGCCAAATTTGGCTCATTTAAAAAAAAAAAAGATAACAAGTTGTTCATCTTTTCTGCTCTGCCCTCCCTTCTTTTCTTCTCTAGGGTTGAAAATGGAGTTTGAACCTCCTCCCTTGCTCTGTAATGGTGTTTTTGCCTTTTACTATTGAAATGATGTTCTGTGCAAACTTCTGGAGCAACAAAACGTGTTTCGTGATGCATCTGTCCATCCTTGCTCATTTTTGCTTGTTCTCTTCTTGCCTCTCTTCATTGCAGGTATTTGTGCATGTTTGAATGTTCATTGCAGGTTTGGAGCTGTGTTCATGGAGTTTTGGGACATTTTCTGTGTGAAATCTATCCTTGGGCCTGTGATGCATCTGTCCATCCTTCCCATTACTCACCTCTCTTTGTCCCATGGCAGTTTTGATAGATGTCCAACATTCTCCTTCTCTGGTGTATCACCGTTTTAGTGTAGGCTTTTGTTCTTTTCCTTTTCTCTCTCTCTCTCTGTCTCCTTGGCATTGTTAGATTAGGATTAGATTAGCTTTGCCTGCACTGGAATAGCTTGTGGCGGGTAGTTTAGGAGCGGGAACCACCTTCTCGAAGATTCTCTCTCGAGTTTCACAAGTCCCATGCTTGGAGAGAGGTTTCCATGTTGTGCAATCACACTGGATGCCCGAGTGATCAACCTAGAAGCCTCGATCTCGCATCCGGGGTGCTATGATTTTGCATCAACAGATCCATATATAAAACAACATACTTAGTAGTATAATTATATTAGTAAGTGCATGATTTTGTGACTACATTTTCCACCAATCTATGTTGGTGAGTGGAATTTTGGTAACATAAACTATATAGAGATGCGTACTTGAGAGAAATCTAGGGAATTGCATGTTGTAGTAGAACACACATATGTGGTAGAAAAGCATGCCGAATGAACCATAAAACGTGCAAACCATGGATCAATGTGTTGATCCATGTAACATAGCAAAAAAATGTAATATCATGATGAAGTGAACTAAATGAGAGTTTTGATTATGATGCTAGATAATTGATGATTTTGAATGTTGTATGATGAGGATGAGATGGGGTAGGGAGTGATCGATTACCAACCTGATTGTGTGCATACAAAAAATAAATGGGAGGATTTGGGTGTCCTACTAAAAGATGAAGAGTGTAGGGAGAAAAGTGTGTTATTCTCCAAACTTTAACTACATCCTCAAGATATAGCCACTACGTAAGGCCTCGGATCAAACATTTTGTGGTTTTTAGATCCAAATAATTTCTATCAAATCAGTTGACCCATATAGGAGTGGTATAGGAAAAGAAATCTTTTCCACACTCACTGGATAACAGGATGGGAAATTCAAAAGGAAGGTAGGACTATACCATGTTTGTGCTTAAGGATATTTACAATTTTTTGGAGCAGCATGTCAAAAGTGTATGTGTACTTAGCGACATTCCTACTACCATTTGGGAGCTGAAACTAGTAAGGAACTTGAATCTCTCACAGTTGGATAAGAAGGATCCCACCCATGTCATTTCCTTGGCACTCTTCACCTCTCTGCAGAAGGTAAGGAAAAAGATTGACAAAGTAAACAAGTGAGGAGAATGATTCTTACTATAGGTTTTTTGTTTTGATGTTGTCAGGAGGTTGTTTTCATGTTGCTTAGTGGCAGTTTTATTACTATTTTGATCTTTTGTTATAGTTCCTTAGTTAACTATAGTTGGACATACATGTATTTTCTGGATGCTGATCCAATCTTGATGTTTTTACTACTTTATCTGGCTATGGAGCCTTTTTTGTAAAAGGGTATAGTCCCTTCAAAACTATTTATCCCTAATAAAAAAACTCTTTCCCCCACTCCATGGGTGTCGCCGCAATGTGATGGATTCCAAGTTAGGTCATCTAGAAGAAAACACAAGATGTATGGTGGCTTCCAAGTTAGGTCATTTGGAAGAAAACACAAAATATAGAATAGCTTCCCAAGTTAGGTCATCTTGGAAAGTAAGAAATGTAACTCCTAAGTTAGGTCATCTGGGAGGTTGCATGTGTTGTATCATATTGATTGAAAAATGTGATTTTGATTGTTAGATATTTGAACGCATTGATGAATTAGTGAATTTATTGTTTTGATTGGTTACTCGTAGAGAGGTTTTACGCTAGTTACCCCTAAGTTAGGTCATTAAGGGGAAGTGATGAAATGCTGTATAGATAAATTATACATTAATTGCCCCGGGTTAGGTTATTGGGGGGAAATGATGAAGAGTCACATGGTGCATTTGTAAATGTTTGAAAATGAAAAATTGGTAGTGTTGATTGATTGGATAGTGGTGTAAGGGGAATTATAAGATGACCCTAATTTTATTTCCCCTTTACGTGAAAGGGGAAGTAATGAGAATAGTGAACACTGAGCTGAAAGTAATCTCAAGATAGATAGTGTATGATAAATAACACCAAAATGTGTATAGATTGAGTGAAATAAAATGCCAAGGGGTAATAACACATGTGCCATATGCATGATACAATGGTAGGTGGAATTATGAAAAGAAAGCACTTTGATGGCTTCAAAACCCTTTTTCCCTTCAGGTCCATGAGAAATCTTGACCTTTCTTGAGCATATAAGTCAATGGCTTGACCAAAATAGAAAAATTTGGTACAAACCTTCTTACAAAATTAATCTTTCCCAAGAAGATTTGAAGATCCTTCTTGTGGTGTGGTAAAGACAACTACAAAATTGAATCTACTCTTTGTGGATCAATAGCCAAACCTTGCTTGGAAATAATGTGACCCAAGTAATTTTCCTTCATGTACTAAAAAAATTGATTTTTGGGATTCAAAGAGATCCCAAACTATCTACAAATCTCAAAGGTATGCCTCAAGTGTATTATATGATCATCATAATTTCTTGAAAAAATAGTTACATCATCTAAATACACAAGTATGCACTTATTTAAAAGGCTTTGAAAATCCATATCCATTGCACGTTGAAAAGTGGCACCAACATTAGAGAGGAAAAAATGCATATTTTTTTATTATTCGCAAATAGTTTTTGAAAGGGACTATACCCTTGAGTACAAAAGATGGACTAGGAGCCAGAAAAATGCATCTTCTTATATGCATAAGTCCCCCATTTTGTAGTGAAGGTTGTTTTATACCTGTCCTTTTCTTGTATAAGAATATGATTATAGCCACTATACCCATCCAAAAGAGAAAATCTATCAAAACCTAAAACTGTCCTCAAAATTTGATCCATATGGGGCAGTGGATAGTGGTATTTTAGTGAGGCCCTATTGAGGTCTCTGAAATCTACACACAAGTGGATTTCACCATTTTTCTTCCTCATAGGCACAAGGTTGGCTACCCAACTAGAGTGCTTTATAGGGAAGATTATGTCTTGATTCAATCAACTTAGACAATTCATTTCTCATCAAAGGATCTATTTTAGGATTTATGGGCCTTTATTTATGCCTTACATGCTTTGAATTAGGCTGCAATTCAATTGTATGTTGAGCCAAACTGGGGTCAAAACCTCTAAGGTCTTGGTATTTCCAAGAAAACACATCTATGAATTCTTTACATAAACTGAAAAATGCTTGCTTTTCAAAAGTAGAACATACCTTTCCAATCTGTAGTGATTTACCATCTTCAACTGATATTTATTCATACTTATCAACATGAGTAGACATATTTCCTTTGTCCCTTATCAATTGATCATCAATATTGATGATGTTCTCCAATGTTATAAGTCCTTGGGGTAACTTGTTAGTCTTCAGCTGCACAATTTGATCACCATATATTACTGTTGCAACTTTACTTTATTAGTTGATGAAAAATAAGCTTCTTCTTGCATAAATATAAAAATTTGCTTGTCATCTTTGAAAAATTGCCAATTCTCCTCATTATCAAGTATTGAAGATCTGAAAGGAAACTTTATTTGTGGCTTAAATTTATCATTTTGAACTTAATCGAGGAAATCAAAATTGAATCCAATTGCCATAAGCCTATCTCGATTGTTCATTCATTTTCCTTGGGACTTATTGAATGTTAAAATCCTAAAAATATTCTATCAAGTCCCAAACTCTATGTTTATAGGACTTCAACAATGGATTCTTGGATACATTCAAATATCTTATTTGGTTAATAACCAGTTATGAATCACCAAAACTTGCAATGAACCGATTCCTCTTGTTCTAGCCCACTGTAGGCCATGAATTAATGCTTCATATTCAACAACATTACAAGTACAACAAAATTGTAAAATTAGAGATGAAAAGTACCTTTTTAATGGAGAAAACAACACTAAACCAACACCTGCTCCCTTTTTTGTTTTTAACTCCATCAAAATAGAGCTTCCACATCCCTTCTTCAAAATTTTCTATTTTGGACAGTGAAGGTATTGGGGTGTTTTCTTCTTGAAGACAATATAATCCAAGTAGTTTCTCCTCTATTTCTCTGTAAGGATCATGACCATACTTTTCTTATGTTCTTTCATCCATGAACAAGTTGGAAAAACCATCTAAAGAGGAAACTTCAAGCATTGCTATCAAAATCCACTTGATCTATTACAACATAATTAGCAACAAAATTGGAGATATGAGGCTCAATATGAAATCTGCCAATGGTTCTAAATTGATAGTAACCTTTGTACCATACCTTGTAGTGAAGAAAAGATAAGACCAATCTAAAGAGAGGTACCCTCCAATATTTTCTATGAAGTCTCTTGATAAACAAAGTGCAAAGTAGGGAGGCAAATCTACAACTATTACATCTTGTAGAATTGTTACATTAGGACAAGCACACAATGTTACCTCTAAATTTTTGATCAAACCAATAATGTTTGTTGTTGTCCCATCAAGATGAAGTATGTTTTTTTAGTTGTCTCATAATTAATCCCAACCTAGTGTTATCGCCTTTGACATAACAATATACCGCTTGCTCCATTATCTACCATGCAGTTGTGGACCAAGTGATCTCCAATGATGAGTGATAGGTAAAAAGGAGGTGGATTTTTGACATCTGCAATGTTCAATAGCTTTTGCACCATCCATCTTACTTCTTTCATTCTTTCTTTCTCTATAGTTGCAAGAACCATATCAACTTTACTTGGTTCATTTTCAGTTGATTTAGAAGACAATTGTAAATTTGCAAGTTCGTGGCTAGAATATCCTTCTTGTCATAGAATATATAAAGCATCCCACAAAGAAATATGTTGCAGCCTAGAATTACCAGATAACACCCTAGTAAATTTGGCACATCACTCAAAGCCCTAGACTAAGCGCTCACCCAAAGCACACAAAGGTACCAAGTCCCTCTTTAGGGTTGGTGTAGCTAGATGTTAGCATGATGAAGGAATAAACATATCGATCCATACCTAATCCATCATTCTACAATGCATACCATATTCATATTTATGAAACAATTTTAAACAAATAATCATGATTGAATCAAGAAAATGCACTATTTTATTTCACACAGGAATAACACTTGGATTCAGCCAATAACTTCCATCTATGAATAAACACGAAACTCCTTACAATAATGAAATTCTATACCAATGCATGTATGGATCTAATACAAGAATCTTGTTGTGTACCTCTCTATATATATCATATATATAGGGTGGGGACTTTCCCTTTGTTGGTTGGCAAGCCAAAATATGAGGTTCAACCACAGTACATGGGATTAAATCCCTCCTCAAAGACAAGTGAGGCTGCCTATTTATTACTAATCTAAAACACAAGAAATAATATATACAATATTCACACTAATCTAACCATTGGGGTTGGGATAGAATCCCGAAATCCATATCCACACTAGGTGAAGATGTTGTTGTTTTTATAAATGGAATGGATCGGAAAGGAAATTATTATTATGGAAGAAACACAATGGAAAGGAAATGAGGGGAACATATTTTCTTTCGAGAAAACACAGATCACAAAATAATCATACGAGTTCTAGATAACAAATGTAATGTAATGTTTGAAACAATTAAAATAATCGAGAATGCTAAACAAAGAATAGCTTAAGATCCTAAACATAAGAACAATATCTTAAGAGAGATGAATCTCACAACACAAAGTCTACAAAAATAGCATCGGTTTCTATTCCTCAAATGATTAAAAGAAAACACAAAGTTTTTCTTCTTCACAATAGTTCTCAATATTCCAAAAATCTCAACCCTTTAAAATGCACAAGCATCCCTTATTTATAATAAAAGGAGTTGAGAGAAAATAGGATAAATCCTAGAAAATAGTCCTTTTAATGAGAGTCCTATTTTGCTTGACTCTCACGCAGGAGACCAAGTCAAAATTTTCTTTCTACATGATGAAACGAAAATGAAAAAGACATGTTGATTTTGACATGAAACATTATGCCTATTCTGTTTCATCATTTTTTCTTCCTCCAAAAATCTTGCTTGTCCCAAAATTCTTGGAACTTTCAGATTATGCCCTACATCTCATCTTCATTAGGTGCAGTGGAATGATCACTCAGGACTTCACACATTTCCTGAGTATCACTCGTGTTACCAGGAAGTTTCTTTAGTCTCTTGTTGAGTTTCCTCAGTGTTTCCAAAGAATGTTCAATCTTCACGAACCTATCAATGATTTCTAGGCTAAAGCCATAAGTTGGTTCGTGCTGAATTGATTCTTGGATCTGCTTGTAAAGATCATCAACGGGTAGAATACTCGAGATTTCATTCAACACTTTAGTGCAGATCTTGATTAACTCTTCTTCTATGTCATTTGTGCCATCAACCAATTGATCTCTTGATTCCCTCAATTTTCTGCAAGCTTCATTGAGAATCTTTATTCTGAATCTAATGGCTTTGGTCGGGGGACGGAACCTGTTTCAACATATTGAGAGCTTCAAAAGTTAACTCTAGGTTCCCAAATTCTGCCAAAAATTCATCATCCATTTTCTCACCATCCTTCTTTATATCCTCCAAGGATTTGTAGACTTCCACAGAGTCATCAATGACCTCTTTTCCTTACAGGAGTAGCCTCTGGATCCATTCATCGACCATTCTCCCCTTCTCATTAATCTTCTCAATCATGGGTACCGATGAGAAATCAAACCTGATAGGAGTAGAGGATGATGGTGTTGACTCAAGAGGCTTTGAGAGCTTGAGTAGTACTTTTGTCAGCTACTCTACTTTCTCTTTTAGCTCATCTCTGTTTGCCTTTGTTTCCTTCAGCTTCTAGCACAACACATTCATGGCATCTTGTGCATCTTGTTGTGCTCCCTCTGTTGTCACTTTTCCTAGATCAAACCTTGTGATCTAATAATTGGTGACCATTATATCATCCTTGGTTTTTTCGATTGCATAAGTGGCAATTTCTGCAAACTTCGCCCGAGGCGTCCACTGAAATCCTTGAAACTATTTTGGGTTTCTTGGAAGACTTGGTAGGAGTGACCTTGAGGGAATTGAAATCAAAGGCTGGTAGGGGAACTACCACCTTCCTCTTCCTTGGAGTCTAATCTATTAACCATTGAGGCATACTGGAAGAAGTTGCTCCCATCATAGGTGTTACGGTCACATCTTCAGGTGGAGGAAGGTTTTCTTGTGGAGTGGTGGTCACTGTGAGTGTAGTGTCCATGGAAATGGACTCAGGGAATGAAGGCACAGAAGGAGGAGGCATATCCATGGTTAACTTGGGTCCAGTGGGGAGAGGTGAGAGGCCAGAGAAGATGTTGGCCATGGCTGAGGAACTTGGTGAAGAAACCTGAAGCAAAGGAGGTTGAATGGGGGGAGGTAATGATTATGAAATTAGAGCTTGAGAGATAAGAGGAAGACTTACCTCTGATGAACTGTCAACCAAAAGGGGAATGAAAGGTTGACCAACCTCTTCTCCTGAAGGAATATTTCCTAGTTCTAGTGGTGGAGGTGAATCAAGAACCTCAACCATTTGTGGGAGAGTGGCCACTGATGTAGTCACTTGCTCTTCCCCCTTTCTGACAAACTTAACTTTTATTGGTCTCTTGGAAGAGTCTTTATCCTTTTCCTTTTTTCCCTTGGAGGGTCCCACTTCCAAAGTAGCTAGCTTTGAAAAACTCCCTTCTTTATAACTCATTCCCCAAGAAATGAGCCACACCTTAGTACGGGCAATAATTTGAGTGGCTCTTCCTATGATAGAAGATTTCTCAGCAATGGACCAATCAATGGCTAGGAATACATATTGGTCTTCATTCAACCCATCATACGAGGTGTCAAGGACACTTTCATTGTCCATGGTGCCTTCTAGGATGTCAGATAGATCTAACATCTGAATCTCTTCAAGTGTTAATATGCTATTTTCCTTTCTTTGGATGGCAACTTCATCCTAAAGATCAACCCAAATGTCTTCTATACTAGGCACATGTAGATATAAGGTCCCATATGACTTAAGGACTCCTCAAAAATCAAACCCATCTCTGTGCTTCATGTGCTTTTTCAACTTGTCCTGCAGCTCATGCACCACGTTCTTGGCTTTAACCACTATTGAGCACGTGTACCTTCCGATGGAAATAGGGAAGGAGATGACGGCCTTGTGCTTACTCTGTTGGAATTTGTGAAAATCCAACAATTGTCTAACCAACTCCATTAGGATCAACTTATCACCTAGGAACCTGGGCAATCGGAAAGGATCACTCGGGTACATGACCACCCGAAGGTATGTGAAATTCTTGAATTGTAAGAAGATACAACCCCATTTCGATACTTCGGCCCATGCTTCATCAGAGACTCTCCTTTTCCTTAGATCAGGGTTCATCCTGTAGATATTTTCATAAAAGAAGGCATCATTCACTCTTCTGAATTGATCCTTGGAACCCTTCATTATCAGCTGAGGGAAGTACCGATATATGTGTTCTGTTTCCCTATTTCCCTTTGCATCCAACCCTGGATAATTTCTCATGCCACTGCTACATAGGTGACATATGACGACATATAAAACTTGCTAGTAGACAAGACTGTCTTCATCTGGGAATCAATCTCATTACTTATAAGACTGCTCCAATCAATCCCTTGTTCATTATTCTTTATAATGACCATGAATTGATACATCCACCCTTGGAAGTCTCTTGACTTGGGAGTCCAAATACTCAACTCAACAGGGTGATAATATCACTGATTTCAAGGATGAAATCACTCTTGGGGACAAACTTGGGAAACCTTGAGACGATGGGCTTGGCCTTGATCAAGAACTTTTATTCACATGCTTGATGTAGTCTTTTTGATCTTTGTCCCAAGATTTCTGTGCTGACTTAATATCTATGTCAACATATTCCTCAAATTTGGGTAATCTTAAGAGGTCATCAAAGTAACCCCCGTACAACTTCACTATGATTTCTCTTGCTTGATTTCTCACTAAGTGGGAATCTGAGTCATAATTGGAAGTGTAGGCTAGAATGAACTCGGGGCATTGAGCAGACATTGGGAATCTTGCTACAAGAGGGAGGCCACTACTGGTTATTGACTTCATCCAGGGGATTCGAGAAGAATCCTTGGTTCTGTTCCAAAAGTCTTCCATGTCTATGTTACCAAGCTTTGTGTCCCGGATATCGTAATTGTAATCTATATAGGAAGGGGAATCCATCTTTTGGTACTTGTACTTCATCTTTCTGATCTGTCTGACTTATCCTTAGATTGTCTAGGATCCGACATGAGAAGTCCTAAAGGAAGAATGCTTAGATGAACAATCGATCTTGAAATCTTCTTTGAGAAACCCTACTGCACTGCCACACTAACCGGAATTTGAGACTGTTGGACACTTTGTGAAACACGAAACAATACAAAGTGTATATCCAAAACTAGGTCGTGTCGGACACTTTGTGAATCCGACACAAAGGTGGAACTCAGGTGATGTTGAACACTTCGTAGAACCCGATACAAGTAGAAGTCGAATGATGTTGAACACTCTGTGAAACCCGACACACACAGTAATTTGGAAGATGTTGGACACCCTATAAAACCCGAAACAAAGGCATTGGGTTTCTGGGATGTCAGAACATGTAAAATTTCCACCAAGCTTGTAAGTTAAGATTTTTATATTCTTCTCAACAATCTAAAGAGTATATCCATGGGAAAAATAAGAAAACACCTAGGATGAAATTTAAACAAGAGGTTTCATGGGAATACAATAGAAAATGAAGAAAACAACCCGAAACCCTAAACCTAGAGGAGAGAAAAAGAAAAGAGGGAAAAACACCAAATGAACACTTCAAAATCAATCCTAAAGACCTCAAAGCGGTAAGAAGAGAAAAATACCTTCAATAAATTTAAAAAATGGTCGAAGATGGATCACGAAATTGATCAAGAGGTTCAGTCAGGTTTGGAGGTCGAAGGAGCATGTACGAAAAATCCATGCAGCAAAAATATGCTAGGTAAAAATGACGTGTAAAATTAAACTATTTATAAAGCCCTAGCATTTATTACACCTCCTCCGACATGTGTGCCAACTACCAAACAACTCGACATTAATGCCATGTCATCATGCTTAGCATGTCTGAAAACCTGATACAAAGGTTTTCTTATCAAATCAGGTTTTGGGAACCAATTGACATGAAGCATGCAAAAGACATGTTTGGATGTTATCAAGTTCCAAAACTGATACAAAGGAAAGGTTTGGGTTTCAGGTTTTGGGAAACAAGCAACATGAAGCATGCTTTTTGAAAGGTATGTTTCGATGCTCTGAGTTCCAAAACCTGATACATTGGAATGTAATTGGGTTTTAGGTTTCAAAAGACAATTGACATGAAGCATGTAAAAGACATGTTTCCATGTGATGGAAACCCGAAAACCCGAAGATCTCCTTCAAAGGACATTTTTAGGATATTTTCTCAAAAAATTCTATGGTTATATCAATTTTAGCTGAAATCACTAAAAACGAGATAACGCCCTTCACCACTTCTCTATTCCAAAAATAGGCCACATGCTATTAAAAACAACGCGCCATTTAAAGGCATAGCCACACATGTAAGTGTGATATCTATAGACCTCTTATATTTAACTAAAGTAACAATCCTATTCTTAGCTTGCCTCCATGCAAAACAAGCTTTGATACGATCATCTAAAGATAGACAATGCGTGGCACGCACGTCCCCGCCTCATTGGTGTGTTTTGCAAGCCATATTCTAAAAATAAGTCTTCATGCTCAAAATAGGCTAAGTCCCAAATGATGAAATTTTCCTTCACATGTGTGTTCTTTTTGTCCATTGATGCCCTTAAACTTGGTTTGATTTTCCGCCTTGAGACTTCTTGTGTGAGTTACACAAGTGTTCTTTGATAAACATTACCCCAAACTAATCGCATTGTCGCCCCAACAATGGGTATCTAAAAAAAATTTAAGTAAAGAATATTAAATGGAAAGAATAAGAAAGAATACAAATGAATAAAGAATGTTTTAAGAGGTAGCATCATCTGTATCAGCTTGAAGGATCAACTCTAGATAATCCTCCTTTATTTTGGCCTCCAAGGTTTTCCATTTAGTGAGTGCTTGTTCTTATTTCTTTGGAATGTCCACAATAATGGATTCTAACTCATCCCTTGCAATCTCTCCTTTTTCATTCCGCATAACCAACATAATGCTGGACATTGATGTCATTCTTCCTTCTAGAAGATCCGGTAGAATGAACTTGCCAAGCTCTTGGCTGAAACATATACGGATCTTGTGCTATTGCGAGTGCCTCACAATTCTACTTAACCATTGAAAACCTTTCTATGTGGCCCAATGTTTCATCCTTCATTTCTCTTTGGACCTCATTGCTTTCTTCTAGGGTCTTTATATTGATAAGCACCTCTAGAGCCATGCAGATGTTTAAAGCCTGGTCTACTATCTTCAATACCTCTTATAGCGCTTGTAGCAACCCTTCATATGATGCAATCTTCTGCATCACTGACGCTTTCTCTCACCCTTCCTCTTGTTTTGAGCTCCTTGGCGTTGGTATGCGTAGAGGTTCATCTTCAAGTACCAAGTCCACCAACTTTCCTACATAGTGTATCGAAGGAAATGTCTCTGTGGTACCTTGGCCTCCAAGTGTGGTGTAGCTCTTATGACATTGTCCCCAATCTCCTTTGTGATGCTAATAAATACTTCATTCTTCTTTCATGCTACATTATTTAGAACACACATTCCATGCCAATCAATCTCAAATAGATAACCATATGCTTAAAGCTTATAAATGACTCGGTGATCCACTGATCTATTCATTTCATAACTCGGTGATCTACCGATCTATTTATTTCATAACTCAAACTACCGATCTATTTATTTCATAACTCGGTGATCTACCGATCTATTGTATTAATTTAAGTATTGAATACTTATGTATACATATTATGTATACTTGGTTTTCCTACCCTAAACTACTTAGTACTTGAGTGATCTATTTTTTAAAGAACATATCTAAATATTTGTTACCAATATTCATCTGATATCACGTTGCTTTAAACTAGGTGACATAGACAACAACCAAAACTTGCGATACTTTGGCCAAAGATTTTCAACATATTTATTTATGTCACTATTCCTAGATGACATACTCATCATTTTAGAATATGTCCTTCACCTCACTCCTTTGTTATCAAGAATGGTCTTTACTGACTACCGTCAGTCCACTTGTCCAAGGTTTAACCCTAGCCCTAGTTAGAAACATAATTTATTATAGGAAGATGCTCACAATGACTTAGGGTATATGGGCATACTCGGTTGACCTAAGTCAACCTAGATGTGCCAAGGTACCTGAGCCATTGAAAGCTACTACCTATCCTAAACATGCCACTAACTTGACCTAGAGAGAAACTAAGTTCAAGTCCTTATTTGTGTGTAGATCTAGATGATCAATGCAGAAGGGTGTTGCCACATGTCAACTGCAATGTTGTATCCTCGAGAAAACCCTTGTCTTCTCAAAGGTATATCCTGTAGTTGGCATGTGCCAACATCCTACGTAAAACTACCTCATCAAGATGTACATACCCCAAGGAGGTTATTAATACATTATTAATTTGGATTATTACACGATTACAACAACCCTGCTAAACCCTAATCCAACACTCCATAAGTTCTTTTCTAAATTTGATTCATTTAGCCATTAAAGAACTTCCTTAACTTATGATTGCTTTATAGGTTCATTTTTTACAAAGCTTAATAAATAGATATCCAAAAACAGACAACAACATCATAAGTTCCATTAAATGTAACTTAATCATTCAAAGAAGGTGTAGCAACCAAATAGGTTCAACTATAGTAGACTTTATAAGAAATGAAGTCTAATGATTAACGATCATATCACCATTCTTTGGATTACATTTCTTTTAGTGAGGAAGAATCTTCCTCTACATGATTAAGTGTTAGGGTTTGTCATACCCTTCTTATCTTTCACAATTTCTATAGTTTTATTGCATATTCATTACACATTCCAATACTATGTTAGAATTGTTTAGATAAAATTGTTATCTTATGCAACTTATGCAACTTAACAAGTTGCATCTTAATAAGGGAATCAATATATTTCCCTTTAACCAACTGATCAAGTTTATCCGAATTAAGCATATAATAGATATGAAAAATATCATCAAGATAGGTTTCCCATCTTCTTCATAAATACAAGATAATTTACACAACCAATACAAGTAAATCTCAACTTTCAATTCATCATTATAAATTTATACATTTACAAGACTATATTTCAGGCATGTTGTATAACAAACAACCTCCATTCCAAAGAATACAACTTTTCTTTTTCAATACAACTCAAGAATGAATCGAAACTCTTTACATAAGATCCATAATTAAATAAGCCCAATACAACATGAAAGTTCTTGTCTTCTTTTATCACTTACGATGTCCATCTGCAAAATTGCTAGCATGGGTCAGTTCAATGAACTGAGCATGATAAGCACTAAGCATTAAAGTAAAGTGCATTCCACTAATTGTTTCATAAAACAACTCTACTTTTATGAAACAATTAATAAGCATCATACAAATAATCATAAGTAATAACATCCAGAAAGAAGAACAATTAAGAGAGTCTGAATTCATTATTAAGAAAAGAGCATAATATAATCTGCAACATCAGAATTATATCACAAGACTTAATTGATCCTATCAATCACTTTAAATAGTCAACAAGTCTTGTCATTCAATTATTTCATAAACCCATAGAAATAGAAATACACTTTTATCTTTTCCAAGCAACAAAGAGGTTAGTTACAACATAACTCATATTAGTATGCTTCATCTTTCCATATAATCAAAGAAGAGAATCAATACATATCTAAATTCTAGACACAATTCCTCTGAAGGAAAGAATCAGGTTTAGAACACACATCACTACCTCAGTCCAAAGATGACAAAATAAGGAGTCCTTAAATAAAGAGGCAACAACCAAACAAGAATCCCAATTCAATCCAAGCAGATTAAAATAGTCTAACTGAAAGTTTTACTAACTTTAGTATATTAGTAGTTTATAATTCAAAAAGGTCTATAGCCAATCTTTCCAAAAATCCAAGCTATACTCGAATGAAATAAATCTCTTAACCAATCCACAAGAAAATTCCCATCTCAGAAGAGAATCAATAAAAGAGAAGTTTGGTCAATGAACTTATATATCAGTAACATAAAAGGATCTCAAACCACAAAGGACCCAATCCATATTTCATTTCATTTATACTATGAAATGAAATCCATTATCTAATACAAACTTAGAAAATCTCTAGTTAGTTCCCTAAAGAGAACACAAAACCGAATGCCCAGTTAAAGATATGCACACTACATCTTTCCAATCAAAACTAGCAAGTTGGTTATCCTATTTCCATTCACCAAGCTCAAGTACAAATTCAAATCTCAAAAAGAAATACATAGTATAGTCCCTAACTATATATTGTCCCCATGGTTCATATTCATTTCTCTAAAACCTAGAGGTTCATTCTATGATCCCCTCAAGGAATAAGAGTCCACAAATAGAGAAGATATACAAGTGCAAAGGAAACTGAACTCAAAGAATGAATTTTATTAAGATAATATATTTAAAAAAAATATAAAGAAGTATGAAGTTAAATGTCCCAAACAAGAAAAATATACAAAATTATCAAAACAGAGATATATATATATATATATATATACTTTAAACAAGATTCAGTATTCTAGTTTTAAATTCAACTTCCAACAAAACCCAATAAACCAATTAAGAAGGTCGAAGAGAGTAATACTACTTCCTAACATAAACTTTATCCCAAATTTATTAAAACGATTCATTACAAATGATCAAAGGACCAAATAAAAGACCCATTACAAGACATAATTCCCATCCCCTTATAATATAAAGAAAAAAATAGTCAAGCTTTCCACATGACATGGGTTCATTCACTCAAACAGAGAGAAGGATAGGTTAAACTTCAATTTCTCTCTCCTTGTCCAGTTCAAGAAGGTTATATAGTCCAAAGGGACAGAAGCATAAAAACCAATCACACTCAAGGAGTGGCACAAAGGAGATTACAAGGAGATTACAGATCGGCTTCAAACCAAAACTAAACTCTCAAGCCCTATCGAGAAGATAGTATATAAAGAGAATAAAGCTTTTTCAAAACCAAAAACCAACCAAACCCAACTCACAATACAGGTAATCACTTTGATTCCAACATAAATCAAAACACGCAATCATGGAATACTTGTATAGTGTTGATTATGAGCTTTGAACATAAGTTTAACAACTTTAAGCAAAGCTCAAAACAAGTTTAAAAACACAAAACACAAGATCAAATATGAGCCTAAGAGAAACACATGAAGCCCTAAATACGAGCTCAAAACCAAATCACCAATGCTCCAATATGAGTCCTAGTATTCTCAAATCCTTAAATGAGAATAAAATTCTAGTTCAGAATGCAAGTACAGAAAAAAAACTCAACACACAACAAGTAAGTTCAGTATTCATAAGAACTATATATGAGTACAGTTGTTGAATACGAAGATTCAACCAAAGGTTCAAAACTACACTTAGCTCCAACACAATCCAAAACAAACACAAGGTCCCAATAAAAACTCATAACAAAATCTCGAAGCTTCAATATAAGCTTAGAACAACTATGGAGCTCTACTTCAAGCTCACATGAAACACAAGACTAAATAGAGATTCAAAACCAAACAAGCAAACAAGCCAGTTCACTCAACATTAGTCTCAAATGCTAGAAACAAAGCTTTGAATACAAGCTACAGAGCTTCAATGCAAATTTTAGAGCTTCAAGTACAAGTCACAGAGTTTCAATACAAATTCACATGAAAACCTCTAACAACTAGTACAGAGAAAGTTCCCAAAACTACCATTAACAACAAAGGATTCACATTCCAAAACCCACATAGATTTCATGAATACATGCAAGTAAATAACCAGATACATCATGCAAATATAAATTTCCAGTGAGTAGAATTGTTTTAATGAATCATTTAGAAGAAAGCAAGAAATCTTAATGGGTAGAGCCTATCATGCCTAATAGTGCCTCTACCGATTGAAGAAGACTTCCAACTGAGTTTCCAACACCCCTTCTTCTCCAAGAAAGATCAAACAACAATAATATTTTTCCACAATGCCTCTTATACATTCCTCGAACCGAAAATAGATCAAAGAATTCAAAAATAGCCACTAAGTGTAGATCAATCTGCTGGTTTGAAAAACTAGATAGCTCCATGTAGAGAAAAAATCGTGAAGCATGCAAAAAAAAAACAACCCCAAACAAATCACCAGCATGCCTTCCAAGATGTTTTTCTCCAAAACCGAGGTGAATTAATGACATTTAATTACATATTCCCACCTATCTCTCCTTGCCACCACCATCCAAAGTTGGTGAGACCACATTGAACTTCCACATGCATTTCTAAACTTAGTGATGCTTCCACGTAGGTTCCTCCAAATTTCACTAGCCCATGCCAAACTGGTAAAGTAGTACAACCATGCCTTAATGCCAAAAAATCAAAAATCCCATCGCATTAAAAGCTTAGGAACCACCGCTTAGCTCCCACTTGCCAATCGACCCATAGGTTCCCTCTCATACCCATTAGTTTAGGATAGATAGAATTGCTTAGGTTAGATCTTAGGTTAGTTTAAAATATATAACCTTAGGATATAACCCCCAAACAATAAATTTCCACCTTAGGTTAGGTCTTAGATTAACCAAAACAATAGGTTAGAAATAACTTAGCATCCCTTAGGTTATTTCCCTTTATTAACTTAGTATTAACAACTTAGGTTAGGATGTCATCCCATGTAGAGTGGTGTAGAAAGAGTTAGGTAAATTACCTGAGTCCCGAATCTCTTTAGGATAGACCTTATAGATATAGGGCACATTTTTCTCTCTTTCTCCAGAATCTGAAGTAGGTTTCCCTAATGCCATTAGGCCCCTGCAAGGGTCAATCAAGAAGAGCCGAGCACAACACAAAATAAAATGTAGGCATGGTCTTTTGAGATAGTAAAGAATTTGCAACAAACACAAGTTTAGTCCGTTAAGTCTCTTAATCAATGAATGTCATTTTTTCATTCAGTTTAGATAAGAAGATTTAAAACATACCTTGGATCAATGGAATTGATCCAAGGATGAGTCCAATTGCAAAGGATAATTTTGCAACCATTCAAACCAGATTACAACTTACTCATAAGAAGTGAAATAGATTATTGCAAGCAACAACATATCAGCCCTACAATCAAAGAGTAGAATGATTTATCCATGGCAAGCATGATTTTTCAACATCCACGAAACATACATTTGTCCTGAAAATCACATGTCAACACTTGCAATGCAAAAGAGGAATATAATAGTTTGACAAGGTGTTACATACTTCCCTCCTAAAAAGAATCATCATCCCGATGATTATCTCATTTTAATCATTGCATTCAGGATAATCAATTTTTATTCACTTTCTTAACATATGTTTGCAACAATATCAAATTTTAAGTTTAGAAATCAGCATTCACATAGTTGTTTATTCAAAAAAATAGTTGTCTATCCATAACTGGCAGACTTATTATTGACATATAAAGATAAAATCACAATTTTTTATCAGTCAACAGAATCAATTTTGTTCAAATAGATATGGAAAAGTAGTTTTCATATCATCCAAGGTTTTCCCAAGTTGCACTTTCTTCATTAAACTGGTCCCATTGGACCTTACATTGACTTATCTCATGATTTCTCAAATGCAACTGGTGAGTTTCAAGCACTCGTATGGGTTTAACCATGATTATTCCTGGGTCTTGGACCTGCAAGGAATTCCAATTTAACACATGTGATAAATCTGAAACATATTTCTTAAGCAAAGAAATATGGAAAACATCATGCATTCGTGACAAAGCAGGAGGTAATGCTAAGCGGTAAGCTACAGGGTTGATTACTTCAACTATCTCAAAAGGTCCCACATAATGAGGTGATAACTTGGCAGCCTTGCCAAAAGTTATAGAGCTCTTTTTTGGTTTGACCCGAAGAAAGACTTTCTCACCAAGTTCAAATTTCTGTCTACCCACTTTAAATCAGCATAACTCTTTTTTCTATCTCTTTGCTTCTTTCAAGTGCTCATGAATCAATTTAACTTGTTGTTCCATTTCAGTAAGAATTTTAGGTCCAATTACCTCTCTATCCTCCATGTTGTCCCAACTAACAAGGGTTCTACATTTTCTTCCGTATAATGCTTCGAAAGGTGCCATCTTAAGAGAGGCATGATATGTATTATTATATGCAAACTCAACTAGTGGAAGGTACTCTTCCCACTTATACTGTTGATCCATACAATACATTCGTAACATATCCTCTAAAACTTGATTAACTCTTTTTCAGTCTATCCATCCATTTTCGATGATGATACGTAGAACTGAAATTCAGCTTAGTTCCTAGAGCTGCATTAAGCATTTGCCAAAATCTTGACGTCATTCTAGGATCTCTATCATGAATATGATTAATTCAGGTACTCCATGTAATCTGAAAATTTCATGTATGAATATCTTTTAGCTAACACAGAGAATCATCCTTTAGATTACCAACAATAAAATGTGCTACCTTTGTTAGTTTATCCACAACTACTAAAATAACATCATGTTTATTTCTTGACATAGGCAACCCTTGTACAAAGTCCATGCTTATCACTTGCCATTTGTACTGTGGTATGCTATGAGGATACAATAAACCGGATGGGTGCATATGTTCCACTTTAACACGTTGACATTCAAGGCAATGTGTCACAAAAGTCTATAACATCCTTTTTCATTCCCTTCTAGAAATATTGTTGTTTTATATCAGCAAGCATTTTTGTAATACCAGGGTGTCAAAAAAAGGTGAATTGTGAAATTTTGCTAACAATTTCTTTCTCAAATCATTTAGTGAAGGTATAAATACTCTATTTTCAAATCATAAGATTCCTTCATTATCAAAGTGAAAACCTTTATACCTCAAATCATTAGGATCTGCAAGCAAGTCGTTGTCTTTACTTGAAAATAAGAATCAAGATTCCATAACACTTTTTACTTCATCCTTAAATTGAGTTCTCAATGTTATAAGAGCATAAATGTGCTTCCTATGACTTAGAGCGTCACCACTCTATTTTCTTTACCCTTGATATAATTGATGTCAAAATCATATTGAGACAAAAACTCTAACCACCTTCATTGTCTTGCATTAAGATTTGGCTGAGTGAAGATATACTTCAGCCCAAGATGATCAGTTTTCAATTCAAAAGGTTTACCAAGTAGGTAATGCCTCCAAACTTGTAGTGCATGAACAATGGCAGCAAGCTCTAAATCATGTGGAGCATAATTCAACTCATGTAACTTTAGTTTTCTACTTTGTAAGCTATGACATGACCATTTTGTAACAAAATACCTCCTAGACCTTCACCAGATGCATCAGTTACCACCATAAAATCTCCATTAGGATCTGGTACTACAAGAATAGGTGTTGAAGTTAACTGTTCCTTCAAGGTTTTGAATGCAATTTCACATTTCTCACTCCAAACAAACTTTTTATCCTTCTTCTGTAAAGAAGTTATTGGTGCAACCACCTTAGAGAAATCTTTTACAAATTTTCTATAGTAGCCAGCAAGTCCCATGAAGCTTCTAACTTCATGTACATTCTTGGGTGTAGGCCACTCCATTATAGCTACAATTTTTGAAGGATCTACAACAATTCCATTCTTACTTATTACATGTCCCAAATAGTGTACTTTTGTGTCATAGAAAGAACATTTAGACAACTTACCAAATAACCATCTCTTTCTTAATATTTCCAAAACTATCTTCAAATGCTCATGGTGTTCCTCAATACTTTTAGAATATATGAGAATGTCATCCAAGAATATGAGCACAAATTTGTCCAAGTATTCTTGAAAGATATTATTCATTAAATTCATAAATGTCAGTAGGTGCATTAGTTAATCCAAAAGGTAAAACCGTGAACTCATAATGTCCATACCTTGTTTGAAAGTTGTTTTATGAATATCCTCATCCTTAATCCATAATTGATGATATCCAGATCAAAGATCTATCTTAGAATATACCGATGCTCCATGCATCTGATCAAATAAATCATCAATCCTAGGGAGTGGGTATCTATTCTTGATTGTTGCTTTGTTTAACATTCTATGTAATCAATGCACAATCTAAGTGTTCCATCCTTCTTTTTCACAAAAATTATAGGTGCTCCCAAGGTGAAACACTTGGTCTAATCAAACCTTTAGACAAAATTTCTTGCAACTGAGCCTTAAGCTCTACTAATTCTGTAGTAGTCATTTGATATGGTGCTTTAGAAATAGGTTTAGTTCTAGGCTTGATCTCAATCATGAAATCAAACTCCCTTTTGGGTGGAAGACCTAGCAATTCTTCTAGAAATACGTCACTGAAGTCTCGTAACAATGGATATCATTCCATAACATCATTTTTTCTCTTCAGTTGTTTCAGCAATTTTCACTGCATATAAGGTACAACCTTTATTTTTGGCCTTTTTAAGTTGCATAGCTGACAATTTTCTAACAGAAATCTCACGTTTCACACCCTGAATCTCTGTTGTTTTTCTATAGGTCATCTAAACAACTAATGTGTTTTTCAAAACAATCCACTTTAGCCTTATGTTCTGCTAACCAATTAACACCTATGATTACATCATAAGACCCCAAAGGTGCAACATAAAGATCAACCTTCAAGTGGAAAAGTTAGGTAAATCAAGGATTGCTCCAAAAAGACACATACTAAATGTATGAACAACATTGTTTCCATATTATATAGTCCATGTTTTATCCATGTTTCCATGCTTTTCTTTTTAGTTTTGATGCTAATTTACTAGAAATAAAACATTCAAGTAGCTCAGTATCAAAAATAATAGTTATAGGTAAACCAAATAACTTACCCAAAACTTCTATAGGTGTGGCCTGTTTCTCAGCCTGCTTGTCAGCTATTGCAAGTGTGTATCTTGTGTTGTTGATTATGATCATCCTTTTTCAAAGGGCATTGATTTGTGTAATGATCTTTTCCATAGTTATAACAGCCTCCTATAGGTCCCTTCCTAGGCTCGGGTTTATTTCAGCCTTAGAGTTATCATTCTGACCCCCATAGGACTTTTGTCCATTATTATTGTTCTTAGCAAAGTTTTTCCGTGCATTACCAACAAACTTGTTTGTTGTTGCTTTCTTATTAGTATCAAGATGAAAACTTACTTTTCATTCCAAATTTCTTCCATGGTCCTTTCTTAGGTGCAAGAGATGATGAAGAGGAGTTGGGAACTTTTCTTCCTTACTTCCTCCTTATGAGTAGAAATTGCCTTCAATTTTGTTCCTACCTTATGGATTTTTCAACAACCCCTTCCATCGTGGTTGGGATGTGAACATCCACCTCTCCTCCTATAATGGGATTCAATCCCATGATGAATTTTTATATATCTGAACTTCTCATCAGTTTGGTACTGAGGTACATACTTAAGGAGTTTTGTAAACCACTCCCAAGTACTCAGTTATAGTTAGCTTTCCTTGAGCTAAGTTCTGAAATTCAGTCATTTTTTTGATCATAGTAAAGTTGTGGCAAGCCAACGTTGCCTAAAGTAACCTTTAAATTGATCCCATGTGATATTAGTTTCATCAATATTTAACTCAGCCTTACGGTTGTCCCACCATGAAGATGCTTCATGAGAAAGATGATATGCTCCCCATATCACCTTTGTTTCTTCTGAGAAATTCCTTATTGCAAAGTATTTCTCCATTTTTTGAGAGCAATTCTCAGCCCCATCTCCTAATGTGGTGCCATCAAACTTGGGTGGACTTATCCTTTTTTATATCATTAGTGAGTTCAATTTGCCTAGCCTAGCTTTTTTTGTTCTTAGGATGAACAGGTATGTTCACATTGTTATTATCAACACCTACATTGGTGTTGTCCCCAGGAGGTGGCTGATTGTTGTTATCAACATCATCTTCCTCCTCATTTCCCATTACTTTTGTTCAAGTACAACCAAATGATCTCTTGTGTCAACAGGAAGCAAGGATCTCATCTAGTTTCTGGGTAGTTGTTGCTCCTTCCTCAGGTGGAGGGTTATTTGCAACATTTCCTCTTGTTCTAACCATTTTTTATTACAAGAAAATTTAAGTTTCATCAGATTATGGACATAATAGGTCCAAGAGCTACAACCTTTAGCTCTGATACCAAGATGTAACATTCCCATTTTAAGACTTTAGAAACAAGGAATTTTTTTTTTTTTTTTTACATAATGTTCTCTATTCTAAATAAAGCATTATTTAGAACACACATTCCATGCCAATCAATCTCAAATAGATAACCATATGTAGTTATAAATGACTCTGATCTATTGATCTATTCATTTCATAACTCGGTGATCTACCGATCTATTTATTTCATAACTCGGTGATCTACCGATCTATTTATTTCATAACTCGGTGATCTACCGATCTATTTATTTCATAACTCGGTGATCTACCGATCTATTTATGTTAACTTTAAGTATTGAATACTTATCGTATACTTTGTATACTTGGTTTTCCTACCCTAAACCAGGTACTGAGTGATCTATTTAAAGAACATATCTGAATATTTGTTACCAATATTCATCTGATATCACGTTGCTTTAAACTAGGTGACATAGGACAACACAACCAACAACTTGTGATACTTTGGCCAAAGATTTTCAACATACTATTTATGTCACTATTCCTAGATGACATACTCATCATTTTAGAATACATCCTTCACCTCACTCCTCTGTTATCAAGAATGGTCTTTACTGACTACCGTCAGTCCACTTGTCCAAGGTTTAACCCTAGCCCTAGTTAGAAACATAATTTATTATAGGAAGAGATGCTCACAATGACTTAGGGTATATGGGCATACTCGGTTGACCTAAGTCAACCGGATGTGCCAAGGTACCCTGAGCCATTGAAAGCTACTACCTATCCTAAACATGCCACTAACTTGACCTAGAGAGAAACTAAGTTCAAGTCCTTATTTGTGTGTAGATCTAGATGATCAATGTAGAAGGGTGTTGCCACATGTCAACTGCAACAATGTTGTATCCTCGAGAAGACCCTTGTCTTCTCAAAGGTATAGTCCTACAGTTGGCATGTGCCAACATCCTACTAGAAACTACCTCATCAAGATGTACATACCCCAAGGAGGTTATTAATACATTATTAATTTGGATTATTACATCGATTACAACAACCCTGCTAAACCCTAATCCAACACTCCATAAGTTCTTTTCTAAATTTGATTCATTTAGTCATTAAAGAACTTCCTTAACTTATGATTGCTTTAGGTTGTTTTTTTACTTGGCTTAACAAATAGATATCAAAAAAATAGACAACAACATCATAAGTTCCATTAAATATAACTTAATCATTCAAAGAAGGTGTAGTAACCAAATAGGTTCAACTAGAGTAGACTTTATAAGAAATGAAGTCTAATGATTAATGATCATATCACCATTCTTTAGATTACATTTCTTTGAGTGAGGAAGAATCTTCCTCTACATGATTAAGTGTTAGGGTTTGTCATACCCTTCTTATCTTTCACAATTTCTATAGTTTTACTGCATATTCATTACACATTCCATTACTATGTTAGAATTGTTTAGATAAAAATTGTTATCTTATGCAACTTAACAAGTTGCATCTTAATAAGGGAAATTAAACTAATTCCCTTTATCTAACTGATCAAGTTTATCCGAATTAAGCATATAACAGATATGAAAATATCATCAAGATAGGATTTCCATCTTCTTCATAAATACAAGATAATTTACACAACCAATACAAGTAAATCTCCAACTTTCAATTCATCATTATAAAATTATACATTTACAAGACTATGCATTTTAGGCATACTGTATAACAAACAACCTCTATTCCAAAAAGAATACAACTTTTCTTTTTCAATACAACTCAAGAATGAATCAAAACTCTTTACATAAGATCCATAATTAAATAAGCCAATACAACATGAAAGTTCTTGTCTTCTTTTATCACTTACGATGTCCATCTACAAAATTGCTAGCATGGGTCAGTTCAATGAACTGAGCATGATAAGCACTAAGCATTAAAGTAAAGTGCATTCCACTAATTGTTTCATTAAACAACTCTGCTTTAATGAAACAATTAATATACATCATACAAATAATCATAAGTAATAACATCTAGAAAGAAGAACAATTAAGAGAGTTTGAATTCACTTTTAAGAAAAGAGCATAATATAATCTGCAACATCAGAATTATATCACAAGACTTAATTGATCCTATCAATTACTTTAAATAGTCAACAAGTCTTGTCATTCAATTATTTCATAAACCCATAGAAATAGAAATACACTTTTATCTTTTCCAAGCAGCAAAGAGGTTAGTTACAACATAACTCATATTAGTATGCTTCATCTTTCCATATAAAAAAAGAAGAGAATCAATACATATCTATTTCTCAGACACAATTCCTCTGAAGGAAAGAATCAGGTTTAACACACACACATCACCTACCTCAGTCAAAGATGAAAAATAAGGAGTCCTTAAATAAAGAGGCAACAACCAAACAAGAATCCCAATTCAATCCAAGAAGATTAAAATAGTCTAACTGAAAGTTTTACTAACTTCAATATATTAGTAGTTTATAATTCAAAAGGTCTATAACCAATCTTTCAAAAATCCAAGCTATACTCAAATGAAATAAATCTCTTAACCAATCCACAAGAAAATTCCCATCTCAGAAGAGAATCAATAAAAGAGAAGTTCGGTCAATGAACTTATACAGTAACATATAAAGGATCTCAAACCAAAAAGGACCCAATCCATATTTCATTTCATTTATACTATGAAATGAAATCCATTATCTAATACAAACTTAGAAATTCTTAGTTAGTTCCCAAAAGAGAACACAAAACCGAATGCCAGTTAAAGATATGCACACTGCATCTTTCCAATCAAAACTAGCAAGTTGGTTATCCTATTTCCATTCACCAAGCTCAAGTACAAATTCAAATCTCAGAAAGAAATACATAGTATAGTCCCTAACTATATATTGTCCCCATGGTTCATATTCATTTCTCTTCCTAAAACCCGGAGGTTCATTCTATGATCCCCTCAAGGAATAAGAGTCTACAAACAGAGAAGATATACAAGTGTAGAAGGAATTATGAACTCAAAAGACTAAATTTCAATTTTATTATAAATATCCCTTATACTAAATCGATACAAGAAGTATGAAGTTCATGTCCCAAAAAAAGAACAACATATAAATAGGAACTAAACAAAACAAAGATATATATTATACATATATATACTTTAAACAAGATTCAATATTCTAGTTTTAAATTCAACTTCCAACAAAACCCAATAAACCAATTAAGAAGGTCCAAAGAGAGTAATACTACTTCCGTAACATCAAACTTTATTCAACTATTACCATGATCAAAGGACCAACCAGACCCATTACAAGACATAATTCCCATCCCCTCATAATATTAAAAATAGTCAAGCTTTCCACATGACACGGGTTCACTCAGAATAGAGAAGGATAGGTTAAACTTCAATTTCTCTCTCCCTATCTAAGTTCAAGAAGGTTATACAGTCCAAAGGGATAGAAGCATAAAAACCAATCAAAATCAAACAAAGGAGACTCAAAAGGAGATTCAAAAGGAGATTACAGATCACTTCAAACGAAACTAAACTCTCAAGCCCCTATCGAGCAGATAGTATATAAAGAGAATAAAGCTTTTCAAAACCAAATACCAACCAAACCCATCTCAATATAATAATATATAAAATCACTTTGATTCCAACATAAATCAAAACAACCAACAATGGAATACATACGATAATGTTGATTATGAGCTTCAAACATAAGTTCAGACTTTACAAGGCTCCAACACCGGCTCAGACAAACACAAGATCAAATACGAGCCTAAGAGAAACACATGAAGCCCTAAATACAAGCTCAAAACCAAATCACCAATGCTCTAATATGAGTCCTAGTATTCTCAAATCCTTAAATGAGAATAAAATTCTAGTTTAGAATAAGTATACAAAACAAAACTCAACCACAACAATAAGTTTGGTATTCATAAGAACTATATACGAGTATAGTTGTTGAATATGAAGATTCAACCAAAGGTTTAGAACTACACTTAGCTCCAACACAATCCAAAACAAACACAAGGTCCCAATAAAACTCATAACAAATCTGAAGCTTCAATATAAGTTTAGAACAACTATGGAGCTCTACTTCAAGCTCACAAAACACAAGACTAAACAGAGATTCAGAACCAAACAAGCAACAAGCCAGTTCATTCAACATTAGTCTCAAATGCTAGAAACAAAGCTTTGAATACAAGCTATAGAGCTTCAAATGCAAATTTTAGAGCTTCAAGTACAAGTACAAAGAGTTTCAATACAAATTCACATGAAAACCTCTAACAACTAGTAGAGAAAGTTCCCAAAAACTACCATTAACAACAAAGGATTCACATTCCAAAACCCACATAGATTTCATGAATACATGCAAGTAAATAACTAGATACATCATGCAAATATAAATTTCTAGTGAGTAGAATTGTTTTAATGAATCATTTAGAAGAAAGCAAGAAATCTTAATGGGTAGAGCCTATCATGCCTGATAGTGCTCTCTGCCGATTCGAAGAAGACTTCTAGTGAGTTTCCAACACCCCTTCTTCTCCAAGCAAGATCAAACAACAATAATATTTTTCCACAATGCCTCTTATACATTCCTCGAACTGAAAATAGATCAAGAGAATTCAAAAATAGCCACTAAGTGTAGATCAAATCTGCTGGTTTGAAAAACTAGATAGCTCCATGTAGAGAAAAAATCATGAAGCATGCAAAGTAAAACAACCCCCAAAAAATCCACCAGCATGCCTTCCAAGATGGTTTCTCACCAGAACCGAGGTGAATTAATGACATTTAATTACATATATTCCCCTATCTCTCCTTGCCACCACCATCCAAAGTTGGTGAGACCACATTGAACTTCCACATGCATTTCTAAACTTAGTGATGCTTCCACGTAGGTTCCTCCAAATTTCACTAGCCCATGCCAAACTGGTAGTACAACCATGCCTTAATGCCAAATCAATCAAAATCCCATCGCATTAAAAGCTTAGGAACCACCGCTTAGCTCCCACTTGCCAATCGACCCATAGGTTCCCTCTCATACCCATTAGTTTAGGATAGATAGAATTTCTTAGGTTAGATCTTAGGTTAGTTTAAAATATATAACCTTAGGATATAACCCCAAACAATAAATTGCCACCTTAGGTTAGGATGTAGATTAACCAAAACAATAGGTTAGAAATAACTTAGCATCCCTTAGGTTATTTCCCCTTTTCATATTAACTTAGTGTTAACAACTTAGGTTAGGATGTCATCCCACGTAGAGTGGTGTAGAAAGAGTTAGGTAAATTACCTGAGTCCGAATCTCTTTAGGATAGACCTTATAGATATAGGGCACATTTTTCTCTCTTTCTCTAGAATCCTAAAGTAGGTTTCCCCTAACACCATTAGGCCCTACAAGGGTCAATCAAGAAGAGCGAGCACAACACAAAACAAAATGCAGGCATGGTCTTTCGAGATAGTAAAGAATTTGCAACAAACACAAGTTCAATCCGTTAAGTCTCTTAATCAATGAATGTCAGTTTTTCATTTAGTTTAGATAAGAAGATTTAAAACATACCTTGGATCAATGGAATTGATCCAAGGATGAGTCCAATTACAAAGGATAAGTTTGCAACCATTCAAACCAGATTACAACTTACTCATAAGAAGTGAAATAGATTATTGCAAGCAACAACATACCAGCCCTACAATCAAAGAGAAGAAATGATTTATCCTTAGGCATTGGGATGTTCTCCATTGTATGCTTTCCCTTTGGTGGTCCGGAAGTGCAAACTCACCTTCCACATACTTGTTATTCTCCATATTTGACTTCATTTAGAGATACACCAAAGTGCTGATCCAATATCTCCCACCACCAAACTTATTGATTTAATGCTCAAAACGTCAAAAATGAGTCTTTCAACATATGCACCCCACCTTGGACACACATATTTCTTCCTTAGTGTGTGGTAGTCACAGTCTACCTTATCCGCATTGAACATCGGGTCGCTACACATCTATAAACCTATATACGATGCCTAGAAGTACCTTCTTTGTGAATGCATATGTAAACTTGCACCAAGGAATCCTTGCCCCATCTTTCATTGAAAATCTGCGCTATACTGAAATGCTGGTATACAAAAAATGGAACCGCCTTTCCAACCACTAAAGGAAAGTCCTTGGGATGTGCCATTCTTCCTCAAAAGCCAAAAAATCCTATAATACCACTTCTCATCCCATTACTTAACCTTCTCTATTATGGATCCCTCACATAGGTACTTCTTGAAGCATTCTGTAGGAAATTTGTGTTCCATCGGATACTCCTATACCTTCTCCTTTGGTCCATCAGGAACTCGAACTCCGTGAACACTAGTGATAACATAACAACTCCAAAGTTGATATTTCCTCATGCGCGCGCTTCTTCAACAATTGTGCATACGATATCCGTGAAATGTTGTAGACTACTCCTTCAGAAATCTTTTTGGCAATGTGCACCCACATGGTGTTCACTTGCAACCACCTTTCCGGTCATTGATATTTGTAATGAGATGTGCAGCCATTTATACAACTAGATACTTATTTATTTTGTCGATGTCCATACCGCATGGACCACTCGTGTGTATATCCCAACTCCTTCCTAGTCTCCAATATTGTGGTTTTATCTTTCGAGATCATCTCACAAATCATCTCCGTGCCTTTAACCCTATCACCATGGAGATGAGCGTGGCTGAAATTCGACTCGCGCCCCGCAAAGTATAAAACATCCTCCCGAACTCTACTCATAAGCCACTAGTATAATGGCTCATACTTCCTGAAATAAGGGAGCTCATAAATTTGGTAAACCCCTATCCTCTGCAATAGCTTCTCACCAGCATCGTCATACACCGACATATCTTCCGCCATGTGTTTATTTGTCTTTGTGTTCAACAACGCGTCAAGATTCTTCTTGTTCTCAATGGTATGGTGATTGTCCTCACTCACTTTTCTTTTCCTTATGTGAGAATCCCACTCCTAGCCAAAAATAACCCCTTTGGATATTGCATCTTTGAGAAATTGCTTTCTGGAGCCATTTCTTCTTCCTCGACGACCACCTTCTTCTTTCCTTTTACTCCTGCTGCAACTACCTTCTTTGGTGCCATTTTTACCTTGTAAACCTTTGTAGATACTTGCCGTTCAAATTCTGTGAATGTGGGAAACAAACTCTAGTTTTATTCAACATGCTCTAGGTGAAATTACGTGCCCCTAACTCATCTTTGTCACCTCGCTTCACTCAAAACTTCACCACCAAGGACACAAGCTTCTTCTACACACAGATCTCTTCATCATGACTGGTTACACACCTCTCACACCTTAAAATGATCACTTGGTTCTTTGCACTTAGCTTCTTTCAAATACTCTTACTCGCAATGATAAAAATGAATTTGCATCCCATCCTTATATAGATTTTTAAAATTTTGATGTATTTATTGCTCCTTCACCTACCAAATATCCCCTCATACATTACCCAAATTCATTTGTTCCACATGGTACATCTTCACTCCCTAGATATAACCTTCTAGTGCACCTCCCTACCCTCTCGGTCACATACTTCTCTTCATCATGTGCCCTTACGCCCAAGTACCTTGTCATTGTACCTTCTCTCGGTAGTTATCATATCTTTCACTTACCTCGCGTTATATTGTTCCTTATTTCATCTCCATCCTTGGTCATTTGTGAGGAACAATCTTTCTTTGACTTAAAGCACAACCATATAAGCTTATTACTTTATCCTTTCAATTCCCACTATCTTGTACCTAGATGTAAACAACCAACCCACACTAAAAGTATGTGCAGTCCTTTGTGCATAAACATTCTTCACATAGTAAGTAGCTTCATGCACACAAGCACATTTATTACACAAGAACAAAAACTAAATTGACAAATCATAATGACAATGAAGGAAATACATTAAGGAAATACATAATTGAAAACCTAATCTAAATGACAATACTACCTTAGTACAAACACCAAGAAGACTTATTTATAGTAGGGCTTCAACCTACTCCCGTTGAAGTAACTGGGTAGCTGTGTTCCATCAAGTGATTTTAACTGGAAAGCACCTGTTTCAAGTATGTGAGTGATGACATATGGCCCCAACCAATGTACTTTGAGATTTAATGGATGGCGCAAGAACTTAGAGTCATAAATAAGTACCATCCGTCCAATCTCAAACTTCTTATCCCTTATGTTTCGCGTCATGCCATGCTTTCTACTTGGCCTTTTCGTGCTTCCGGATCCATTGTGCTATGTCTCGTCACTCATCCAGTTGAAATATCTTCTCAATACACTCTTCTAAAGTCTTCTCATTAACTAGACCTCTAGTGCGCACAATGCATAAAGAGGGTAGCATAAATTCTATAGGGAGAAAGACTTCGTGCTAAACACCAACCGAAATGGTCTCGGCTTTGTTCAATATCTTATAAGTAGTTCTATATTCCCAAAGAACAACTGAAACTTTATCATCCCAATCCTTTCTTCCAACATCACAAATTTTTGTCAAATTTTGGCTCAAAATCTTGTTGAAGGCCTCAATAGTTCCATTTTCCTGAGGATGATAGGGTGTAGTTTTATGGTGTGCAACCATAAACTCATCTAATAGGATCCTGATTGTCTCATTCAAAAAGTGTGTACCCCTATCACTTGTCAAGCTTAAAGGACATCCATATCTTGTAAGAACATTCTCCCATATAAACCTAGCAGCTATAGCCACTGTACAATCCTTCGTAGGTGCTGCTTTTGCCCACCGTGTGAGATAATCTATGTAAGTAATGATATAACACAATCCAGTCCTACGTGTGACTAGCAAAATAGGTCCTACAAAATCAATGGCCCATTTCTCAAATGGTTTAGCACTAGTAATTGGTCTCAAAGGCATCTCATCTCTTTGCCCTAGTTTTCCTAGGTGCTGAAAATGGTCACACACCTTTCAATATGACTTACAGTCTTTATACAATATCTCTCACCATAATCTAGTGAGTAGGATCTTCTGAGAAGTCACATCACCTACATAGTGGCCACCTATAATACCACCATGGGATTCTTCCGTAATATCCTTGCACTCATGTTCTAATTCACAATGACATTATACTTCATCTCTACCTAACTTGTAGAGGTCACCACCGATTAACATAAATAGTATTGCGCATATAGCAATATGTTTCTTTTCTAATACCCTCATTCCTTCCGGTGCCATACTAGTTCGTAGAAAGAAACAACAATGTCTTTTAATTTCATGGGCACACGTTATAACCTATATAATTGTGCATCGACATGGTTTCTTCAATTGTATCGTGCTTTTTCCGAGTGATTTTTAGACAAGTGGTCTAGTCTAGAATTACTTTTCCCTGGTTTCACCACAACCGTGAAGTCAAACTCTTGAAATAGGAGTACCCATCTCGCATATGCACCCTTGTAAGACCGGTTTGTTCACCAAATACTTCAATGCCATGTGATCGTATAAAACACAAATGGTGTTGCTAAGCAAATCATCAAAACTTGTGCGATGCATAGATGATTGAAAAGCTTTGTACTCTATACTTGTATAATTCCTTTCAAGAGAAGTCATATTCCTACTAGCAAAAAAATTGGATGATCTATAATACCTTCTCCAGGTTGAGCTAACACGGTGCCAATGGCCATGCCAGAAGCATCCACATGCACATGAAATGGTTTATCCCATGAGGGAAAATGCAGAATGGGAATGGTAGTAAGTTTCTCTTTTAATATCTCAAACGAGTGTTGCTGTGGTTCTCCCCAATAAAATGTACCTTTCCCTTTTAGTAATTATTCTAAAGGTGCAGCAATTTTGGCATACCCTTTGATGAAATTTGGATAGTAACCCGTGTGACCTGTAAATCCTGCACCTCACTTTGACTAGTAGGTGCTTCCAGCCCTAGAATGACTACAACCTTAGTTGGATCAACCAACAATCCTTCCTTATAGATTATATGCCCTAAAAATATTCCAAAAGGTGTAGCAAATATGCACTTCTTGATGTTTAAAGAGATACTATTCAATCATCTTTCACAAGCCCATATACTATCCAATCATCTAGATAAACCTGTAAAAAGTTGTGAATAAAATATTTGAATGCCTGAACAACTATACGTGAGAATACATCATGCATATTTTTCATTCCAAAAGGCATCACAATATAGGAAAATATGCCCCATTCGGTAGTAAATGTAGTCTTTTCCTAATCCTCCTGAGCAATCCTAACCTGATGATACCCAGAAAACCCATCTGTGAAGGAATATATTTCGTGCTCTGCAACTCCCTCTAGGATTTCCTTAGTAAATGGTGTAGGAAATGGGTATGTTACACAGGCATCATTTAGCTCCCTGTAGTCCACACATATTATATTTCATCCATCCTTATTGATACTGATCACCATTAGACTAACCCATTCTTACTCATCAAGGGCTTGATAATTATAGATTTCAACATTTTATCAATTTCTTCTTTTACCTTTTCGCATAAATTAGGATTCATTCTATAAAGTATCTTTCTCACGGGCATGTACCTTCCTTAAGATTTATCTTCATTTCCCCAAGTGATTCATGCACGCCTTTAAGTTCATGATACCCTCGAGGGATAAGTCTTGATAATCCTTGAGTAACTCAATGATCTTTCCCACCTCTCGAATTTGGCCAAGTAGTCTCCGATTATGACCTCCTTAGCTTAGCCTCCGATCCTATATTGACCTTTTTGGTCTTCATTGGTTCATGGTATGCACGCATATCCTTATATACACTATCCAAGACCTTGTGTGCCCCCGTGAATGGTCAATATCCAAAATGTCAACTTCCTCATCATCCATGATGTACACCATATTACCTTTTTATTTCTTAAGAGAAACATGATCAAGCAATATGGAGTATTCTCCTTCTTAAAAACACGTGCGATTATGTCTCACCCATTAATTCCTATATGTGTTCCTCTCGCTTTGCACTATCTCTCATGGTTAATCGCTTTACAAATTTTAATGCCTCTTCTATTGTAGGTTGGGAAGAAAAATAGTAAAAGGTTTGGATCATTCTGAAGTCAAATTTTGCCAATTCCTAGTCTCTCTATGTAGTTCTCGCATATACATACCATGCACATGTGCATCCTTCAGAGTAGAATAATCTATGCACCCAAAGTGAAAGTGGTAACACTTCTGTCCCACTGTCTAGAGTCTCTCACACTACTAAATGTGATGCTGAGAAGGTTGATCACCATTATAAGTGTAGATCTGCGTAGGTGCATTGCTTCTTACAAACTTGGTAGATAGGGAAATTCTGATCTCCTTCCACTCCGTAAGATTATCTCTATGAACTACCCACCAGCCGTAGCATTGCTATCCTACACAAGACATATGCTAACATGTCTCTTCTCCTAACTTGGTCTATGCACTTTGTGCCTCCATGGCTTCAAAAAATATAGGAATATCTTCTGCTCCTATATACCAAGGTACTGCACCACCTATTTGTTAAATAGAATGAAGTCCCTTCTTACGTGTAATCATTCTTTTCACCTTAGGTCCTACTAGTTCATATGTACCATGAGCCCAATTATCACAAGCAATACTCATAGTATCACCTGATAGAATGAGAATCCTCCCATTGTAGGATGCCTTCCTTTGATGGCTCATTGAACTCTAGATCTGAAAAGTGCGGACATGGATTCTGTTTAAGTCCTCCTCACTTCAGAGGCTCAACATATGGTGTAGACTTCCCATCTTTCAAAACTATCACAACCATTTCCTCCTTGTTCTAAAAGTTGATATACCCCTTATTGAATCTCAAGTCAACATTATTTGCATAACACCAAGGACATCCAAGAAAGGCTGGAAAACTATCTGCTTTTGTAAGTGCTAATACCTCAAAATCCCTTGTGAACTTGGCCCTTTGTATAGTTATAGATGCATCCTTCAAAATCCTAAGGGATTTGCCTTAGTTTGGTTTTGTTTGCCATAAAAAAACATTAGATGATGGCTGCAATGGGGTCTCCCCATTTGTACCCATGCATCTAACGTAAGCACATTTACTTCCGCACATGTATCTATCGAATATTTCTCAACAACCATCCATCCCAAACAAAATTCAGAGTAATTTTCTTGTCATAGTCAATGCTATCAGGGGAAATATTTTTATGTAGGATCTATCATCCTATCTCAATACTTGTGCATAGAGTGTTCCCTTTAACCAATTTCCTAATAATGGGATGATGGTTCTCGTACGTAACATTTTACATACTTCTCTTAGATCATCGATATCAGTTTGGACTATCTCTCGATGCTTTCTTCGCTCCTTTAAGTACTATATTTCACCATAAAGATTCCTTAGCACTTCCATGGTATCCTAATAAACCTCCTTCTAATGAGCTGGATATGGGTACCTTGCACAAAAAATCTCCTCCTTGGTGATCGTAGGCTTCTAGAACGATGCCTCTCTTGTGCGTGCCGCTTCGGTGTGTGTGGTAATATTTACTGATTAAGGCCTCAAGTTCTCAGTGCTATCTTGGGCATCCTTTGATTTTCCTTCACACACCTGGATCCTAACCATCCCCGCATTTTTGTTCTCCTATTTATGCTATTTATGAGATGCTCATATAAGTTTGAGAACTCCTCATAGCAATGATTCTTTCCAAAAAAAGAACATGTAACATTCAGGGACATTAGTGCCTATAATGATAAGGGGATCCACATGTATAACACATTTGTCAAGGAACCCTCATTCTCGTCATAGCACGTTTGATTATGATCATGAACATGGTGCTCATTCTTACCCTTAGAATTATCTATTACACTTCTCTGTCATACCCCAATGTCTATAGCATCCCGGATCTGACCAATCAATCAAAAATCCTCAAGAGTATCATGGGTCATAGACACCCGTAAATTTTGCAAAAACTAGATACATTGTTTCTTACCACATGTTGTAACAAAGGATAGTGACTAGAATCATGATTCAAATGACATATCTCACAACCCAATAGTAATGAGCGATCGTTTCTACGAGGACAATTGTCACTGGTGTGTGTAGACACCAAATTTTACACACGACACCCCGTGCCCCGCATCTCATTTCACAACCTAACCTCACCACTTAAAACCTTACAAATTATTTATAATTACCTTATAATTAATAAACCTGCCACCTCATTTTCGCCACCTCATCATGACCTAGCCCTAACCCTAAACTAACCTAATTAAGACCTATAACTTGGTCTACATCCACACCCATGACTAATTACTTCTCACCCACACCAAAACCAACCTAATCATGACTTGACCAAGCCCACAACTAATCCCTCAGAGAAAAGGAGGGAAAGTTGGCTATTTTACTAAAAATAGCCCACTTTGACTTAACCGACATCGGTTCCTACTCAACCCGTCGGTTACGTAACCGCCATCGGTTCCTCGTAAATGACCTCCCCAACCAAAAACAAAGGAGGGGAATTCATTTGAAAATCAGAATTCACTTGGTAGAGAAGAGACAAGTGAAGAAAAGAGAAGAGTTTACAGAGAAGGACATCGAGCCCAAGACTCGCAATCGAGTAACTAGAGCACAAGTGACACTCATCTAAGCATTGGGAGAGAAGATGGCTCACTTTTGATTGTCAGATCATCCCACCTGAGCCCTGCCTTCATCATCACAATCCTTGGACCTGTATCTTCATCAGGAACTAGTAAGTAGTGTCTTATACATTTTTAAATAACATTTCTTGAACTTCTGATTCATAGTAATTATAGGTTCACTCCTAGATCTACTACCCAGCAGCACCCTACATCTAACTGTCATTCCTCTACCCTTACATTGCCCCAAGAACAGCCCCCACACTCTCTGAGTCTTCTCCATCACCCTATTGCCTACCCCTAATCATTTTCCAATCTTATAAACACCATAGCCACCTCACAACCAACCTTCATTGAAAGCCCCTAAATCACCACCCCTACCGATATCGGTTATCAGCAACCAGTACCGGTGTATAACCGCAGTCGGTTATACAGTGAAGGACGCATCGGTCACTGTGACTCAAACCAAAACCAACCTTTCTTCTATTGCTTTTAACAAGGTAATTAAAGTGTAATTTTTGCAATAGCCTCTTTGCTATCATTTGTGTTAATTCGTATTAAAAGGGGAACCGACCACCTTCAAAGGAAGTCTAATATTTCCTGGGCCCAAGGCAGTTCCCTCATTTATTGTCTAACTAAAATCTGGTGGTCTTGTATTCTTACTTGCAGGTAGTCCTTCCTAGACAAAAAGGAGTTCTTCGCAATCGATCTGATCTCTCTCTACGGTACGCGCACACCCTCCCAACACTCAACAGGTATTCCTCCTAGCCCTAACCCTCATCTGTTTCTCAAGAGAATGAAAGGATAGAAGCACCTCTATTTTAAGAATGGAAACATTCTGTGTGAAACATTTTGGCACGCCCGGTGGGACCCTTCTTGGGTTTCTTTCTTTCTTGCTTGCTTTCATATAGGGAGCACACTTGCTATTTTCTTCTTCTAAATATTCACAAGATATTTTTGTCATTTTGGTAAAAGAATTTGTCTTTCTTCCTCATCGTTGCATTAGTGAAAGTCATCTTCTTTGCTTCATCGAATATCATTTTCGATTTGGGTTTAAAACACGTGCATCACATTCTTGCTTGTTGTTTTCAATTCTAGTGAACATAGATTAAGTAACAGGTCATACACGTGGGGGTGATATCCATGGTATTGACAAGAAATTAATCTTACTTTCACTGCACAACACATACCAAATCACATCATAATCAACACAATAGCTCAAACATTCCCCCTTTTTCCGCGGTATTCCTCCGCCCGATTGAGGTAACCTTATAAGCCAAAACAAACTTGACATTTCCCTTAGGTCTTTTGTTTAGGATTGACATCATCTTGCATCTAAGGCATAAGCCCACAATAATTAAAACTAATCCTAGGGTTAGTCTCTTGATTTTCTTGTGCATCTTGCTTGTTTTTAGTTCTGTTTCTCTGTCATACACTATTTCAGTGATCACTTCAGAACAGTTTGGTAGGTATACTAAGCCTTGTTAACCCCAAATAAGTAGCTTCTTACAGCTTCTTACACCGGTTCTATTCTACCGACATCGGTTAACTGACCGACGCCGGCTAAAGTCTGACCGACCTCGGTTATTAGACCGATATCGGTTACTGTCTTTCACAGTTCCCGAAACCAGCAACCTACCAATTCCAACATTTTGTTGCTGCTTCTGTTCCTGATAGATTGCATCCCTACTGTGTACTCTTGTCCATGGTTGTTATCACTCGGAAACAAGCTGCAGCCATGGTTTCACATGCCTGCTCCGTGCCTTTTCCTGAATCACCCCCTTCACATCCTATGGGGAATCCTACGGACACCAGTGAGGTTCCCAAAATCCCTGTAGGAGATAAGGAATTTGCAAAATTTTTGGATGCTAATCCTAGCACCAGTACAATACTATTTGTCTCATACCCCTGACCATACACCCGATGGTCAACTCCTTGTTGGTATGCCTATTAGTATAGCTGCTCACTTAGCTCCTTCCCCACCTGATAACTCCGCCTTGCCTTCTTCATCCTTAGCCCCGTCTCCCAACTCAGCGGCTTCAGGGGTTCATACAACATGATTGGCTTTCCTTTGGTTAACCTGGGGCCCCACATATCATTACCACCGACTACTCCTACCTCATCTCTCTCGCAGACTGCTCCTTTCATAACTTGCTCTCTACCACCTATCCACACAAGCTTTCCTTCTCAAGCTCCGCCCACCTTTTCATTTCCACACACGTATCCAGTGGCTTCAACATCTTATATAGGACATCCCTATTCGGCCGCCTCAACATATTCATCATCAATACCTTATCAACATTTAACCCCACCATTGTCTAGTAGTGGCTCTTGGCCCAATCCGCCTCCGTTTACAACAACCGCACCATCATCTTACCCAACCACTGATTTAATCAAACAAATGATGGACAAGATGCAAAATCTGGAGGCTTCTATTTCAGGAAGCCGTAGCACCCTGACATACGAGCAAGTTTTTTCAGAGCCTATTCATCCCTTCGTCCCCCTTCATTCATATCCTCCTCAATGGGAATTACCAAAATTTACTTGTTTTAATAGTAAGGAGGATCCTCAACAACACTTGTGATCATTTAGACATGCCTCGCTATCTCGATTGCTCATGACGATGCCTTACTACTCCACACCTTTCCCATGTCCTATCAGACCCACCTGAATGGTACAAAGTGCTTTAACCAAAGACTCAATTTTCTCTTTTAACCAATTAGCCCAATCTTTCTTGGATCATTTCTCCATTAATATCGCCAAGAAAGTATCCATCACCGACCTCTATGCCATCCGACAATTCGAAGACGAATCTATCGCAGATTTCATTGGACGATGGCGGGGCCTTATCAACCAACTTACTTATGCCTTGCTCTCAAGCCGAACTTATCGAACTTTTACTGCGGGCCGCGCTAAGCACATTTCTCCTACCCTCCAAATTCAAACTTTCCGCACCTTTGATGAGGCCTTTACTATGGCTCAGAAACTAGAGATTCGAGCCTTAGAGGATGAGAAATTGTGGTTGCGCAACAAAAACCCTAATTTTCGAACCCAAGACTCCACCAACAAACCCAACACCACCAATTCTCACGCATCGACTGCTTCAAAATCAAAAGGAGCTGTACACGCAGTGATGGTCAAATCCCAAGCACCATCTAATACCCCGCCAAAAACCACCTATAAGTATAAAGCCGAGCCCATCAATTACACTCCCTTGGGAGAAACTTATGGTGTGATATTGGAAAATTGCTCAAAGTGGGAGCTATCACCTTACCTCCCGTTAAACCTCACTCCGGTTTGATTCCACCCATGCTATACCTTGGTACAAAGAAAATGACTTCAGAACTTCCACCGCGTGAAGGGACACAAGCCACGAAAATCGTAAGATGTTGAAAAACATAGTGCAGAAATGGTTGATGCAGGGATATAACCTCGATAATCCTAACCCCCTCGCTAACCAAAATTTGAAAATCTTCAACAAACCATTCCCAAACCACTCTTCTAACAGTAACATAAACCAAGATATCTTAGCCGAGGAGAGTGTTCATGAAATCCATGCAGTTTTTGACTCCCAACCAAAAGCTTCTATCGAGGAAATTCTGAATCAAACCTCTTTACTAACGCAGGGATCCGAACCCTCTTCACCCCCATCAAGACAAAATGATAATCTTGCCATTCCTTTACCCATAAAGGAATTAACCACCCAAAGTTCTCTTCTCACGAATGAGTCTTCTTACACCACATCCCTGCAAGATTGTGAGCGGATGTTATCTAACTTATCTATTTCCCAAACATCTCCTTCCGTCACTCTTGCTATAAAAGAAGAAGGCTCGCCACTGTTTCTGTCATCCTTAGACGAGAAACCCCTCAAACCAACATCACCAAATTCTTTAATCATGATGGATCCTCTCAAACATGCCCTCCTACCTATTAGTTCTTCATCGCCTAAATCTTTTCAGCGACCGGTTGACCTCTTAACGCCCATTGATACAGTGCCTCATTTACCCCCTGTATCACACCCACAGTGGACCGGAATCACAACCCACCTCTCTTCCATACAAAATTTCCTATTCACACGTGAGGATTGTCACCCCTCAGAAGATAGACGAGTCCTATGGGAGCGTTTGAGTACACCATGCTCTACTCAAATGCAGATGACCGATCCAGACATCTCTACCATATACCCGAGGTGTTTACAAAAGCTCAAAATGCCTATGTCCTCATCTTCACCCCCTCATCTCTACCAAATACCTCATCCACCTCTATTAACCTAACCAAACCTTCCCCTATGCTTGGGACGTCACCAATACCCAGCCTGACACACCCACCTAAATGGTTAGATTTATCCAAAAATAAAGCCGTCAATCCACCTAGGAGACAGACCCAATCTCCTCAACTCCAATCTATGCCTCTGTCACAACTAAAACCATCGCCGTCACACCTACCTTCTATATTGGGACCTCATCCCTCCACCTTGCCTCAATACATCATACCTCCTGCATTTTCTTTAAAATGACCTACACCTTCTACACCCATACAGAGATCCATGGGTGTATCAACACCATCACCCCAAATAGCCGGTCCACCTACCAACCCTAAACAAACTCGATCGTCAAAGGATTTGTTTATTGTCGCTCCTCTTTCCCCGTGGTTGTTTCCTGCCACCACGTCATCTGTGGCCTCATCATCTAACCAACTAAACATAACTTCTGCACCGAAAAAGCCAAGTTTAGTTAAATCCAATTATAAAAACCCCTTGTCTAAACCACCACCCATACGAATCAACCATACCCAATCATTACCAAAACCCACCCAGTCAATAGCCTCATCTTCCTCTGACTTTGACCCGCTCAAAGGATCTTACGCCAAAATCCTTGATATGTTGGTGGAGAATGCGACCATTTCCCTACCCCCACTTAGACCCTATGATCCATCTAAGCCTCGACCTATAGGTTATGATGAGTCTAAAATCTGCGCTTACCACCGCACACCAGGACATGATGTAGAGGGATGCAAAACTTTGAAAGCCATCCTTCGTCAGTCACCTCTCTCGGATAGAAAGGTTAAGAAAGACAACTTACGAAGGGAGAAACCTTTAGCTTCAATCCCCTCTCCTATACCACCTGTCCCCACCTCACCAAGAAATATCATTATTGCAACCCCACCTCTCGAAGACAATGACTTATCCCTACCATCTTCCTCCTCTCGTGTTCACGAGATCAACATGATTAGTATTGCTACTCGAGGGCAGAAAAACAATGGGAAAGCTAAAGAAAGCACACCTGCGACCTCTCTTCCTCCGTCCGCCATCCCGATCACACCACCACCTAAAGTGGTTATTCGTGGACCTGCCTACCCCATCTCTGATGGAGTTGCCCACCGTACCATGATCAAACAGCTTCACCAATCACCTGTAAAAATGACACTGTATGATCTCATTCAAACCTCTGAATCTCATCGACAAGCTCTCGTTGAGATCCTTCAAGGTATAGAGGTCTTACCTAACGAAACCTTGCCCGTTGCCTCCATCTTAACACCCAACCACGTTGCTTCTCTCACCAAACAAACTACCACTTCCATCCCCCGTCACAACAAGCCAGTCGCCGCCGCTTTTCCAAGACGAAATTATTGACTTTGGTGCAGAAGATCCTGACCCTGCTCTTTTCATCTCGGCTTACGTCCGACATCCGAGTACGTCATGTTATGATCGATGGGGTGCTAGCTTAAACATCATCTCTTCCAAAGCCTTCCAACAAATGAATATCCCTTCCAGCTGCATGTGTGCCAACCCCACCATGTTGTGTTCATTCAATGATGCTATTACTTCTACCTTAGGCACCGTGATCCTTAACATTCGTGTAGGCCACATACTTTACCCGAACTCTTCTATGTCCTTGAGGGAGAATTCCAATACAACATGTTGTTAGGCCACCCTTGGATCCGGCTATGGGATGCGTTCCCTCCACCTTACATAGATGCATAAAATTTGAGTATGAGGGGAAGTCCTACACCGTAAAAGCTGACCCTCCCCCCTTCAAAACCTGCAATATGTTATATCACCCTAATGATGTGCTTGTACCAGTCAAGACACCCATTCATCCAACCCAACCATCTATTTCGACCACACCTCAACCATCCACCTCAACCGCACCTACACCTTCAACCAATGAAACCGCCGCCGCAAATACCGCTTCCTTCCCCGTGGACAACATCCCGACCTCAGATCCCTTAGTAGATGTTTTTCAACGCCTTACGCTGGGGGAGTATCACCTATATAATGTTAGCACTTTCCATACCCCACAGGAGTATGGACAGTTACATGTGCATCCTACCTACGACCGTCGTGTGGGGGAAGTAATCTCCTACGGACCACCTAATTGCCGCACCAACCTAACGTATGGGGGTGTCGATACATCCTCTATCACCCCTGAACCTCCCCTTGGTGTGGTTCCCTTCCAATCTGATTTTCAATATCTAACTAATCATCATTTCACCCTCACCTTCGACGACGCACTTGTGCTTGGAAGGGCTTCGGTTTGCCTCTTTATGAACAAGGCCGACATACGATCATTCCTCAGTAACTACACGCAAACACAAAGATCGTCGTGGTCTTGGATTCTCTCGACCCACCTACACAAAAAACACCGCATATCCATTGTATCAGAAGACGACGAAGTCACCCTTCCGAACCATCATCACCCATTTTGCCATCGTCACCCACAGAGTCGATAGACCCTGAATCTATCCCTCCTACCTTTTTTTTTTTTCATAAACGCTATCTTCCTGGGTCCTCTCACTTATCAACGTGATAATGAAGACCCATCTTCTCTTCCCTTCGTATCCAGACATGATCAAGAGGACTCACCTTCAATTAATGTTGTTGAGTGCCAGGATGACGACTCCATCCTCACTTACCTTGGTGCGGATGACTCTTATATTCAACGCGCCTTACCATCTGACACTCAAACCATGTTGAATGAGTCGACTATAGAAATCAACATCCACACAGAGGATGATCCTCACATTGTGAAGATCGGACAATCTCTTAATGCATCAGAACAAACTGCCTTCACTACCTTCCTCCATTCCCGCAACCAAGCTTTTGCTTGGTCCTACGCTGACATGCCAGGAATTGATCCTGACATTGCTGTCCATAACATTACCCTGAAACCCGATTCCAAACCAGTTAAATAGAAACGAGAAAATGCATCCACGCATTGCCCTCTTGGTCAAAGAAGAGCTTCAACGACTTTTTCTGTTTCCTTCATCTTACCTATTGATTATCCTCAATGGATTTCTAACATCGCACTATTATTAAAGCAACGGGGGACTTGATATGTATGGATTTTCGGGACCTTAACCTCGCTTGCCCAAAGGATGACTTCCTCCCAAGTATTGATCAACTTGTTGATCTCATCAAGGGCCATGAGATGCTTTCCTCATGGATGGCTTCTCGGGATACAATCAAATTTTTGTAGCCCCTACCGATCAACATAAAACCACCTTCATAACTCCTCGGGAACCTTCGCTATCGTGTCATGCCGTTTGGCCTTAAGAATGCTGGTGCGACCTATCAGCGGGCTATGACTTACATTTTTCATGACATTATGCACACTATCCTTGAGGATTATGTCGATGATCTTCTTGGAAAATCTAAACATCGCAGTGAACATCTCGATGTTTTAACCATTATTTTTGATCACCTGTTATAATACTGTGTTCATCTTCAACCAAAGAAATGTGTCTTTGGTGTCCTTTCGGGAAAACTCCTTGGTTTTATTGTCTCTTTACGTGGCATCGAGGTCGATCCAGCTAAAGTCAAAGCTATCCTAGAAATGCCCCCACCCACTAACCTCAAACAATTACGTAGTTTGCAGGGAAAACTCCAATCTATCCGGCGTTTCATCTCACAACTCTCGGATCGATGTCAACCTTTCCATCATCTCCTTAAAAAGGACATTGTCTTTCAATGGAGCGAAGAGTGCCACCAAGCCTTTGAGGCTCTTAAAGCCTATCTCTTGCAGCCACCCGTGCTTATCCCACCTCAGGACGATCACCCTTTCTACCTTTACCTTTCCACCACCGACCATGTTATAGGAGCCATGCTCGCACATCGTGACTCCGAGCATCGAGAACAAGCCATTTATTACATAAGTCGTACTCTGGTGGATTACGAGACTAGGTATACACATGTAGAAAAGTTGTGCCTAGCCCTATCATTCGTGGCCACCAAACTCCGACACTACCTCCTGAATCACAAAACTTTTGTCATCACCAACGCGGACCCCATCCATTATATGTATGCCAAACCTCATCTAAACCAACGCATCGCCCGATGGCTTATGCTCCTCGCCGACCTCGACCTTGAGTTTGTACACCAGAAATCAATCAAAGGACAAACTATCGCAGACCAACTCACGGAAGCCCCTTTACCTGGGGAACAATTTACCAATTTTACTTTCCCTGACGAACTCATTGCCACTCTTTCACTCAGTGATGAGTCGTATCCAATGACCCTCTTCTTCGATGGATCCAAATGCCAGAGTGGCAGAGGGGCCGGCGTTGTTCTCATTCCTCTGGACGCTGAACCTATGCCTCTTTCATTCGGCTCGATTTCCCCTGCACTAATAATAAATGGAATACGAGGCCCTTGTTTTTGGGTCTCTAGGTTGCGTTACACTTAGGTGTAAAATCTATTAACATTTTTGGTGACTCTCAACTGGTCGTCAATCAAGTTATGGGCATCTACCAATGTAAAAATGAGGAACTTCAAAAGTACAAACATTACGTGGATTCACTTTTGACCTTATTTACTCATTATTCTATCCAAACCATTCCCGCTCAACTAATAAATTTATGGATACTATGGCTTGCTTAGCCTCGCAAATTCCTACCTCACCAACTGACTCTGACATATTTGTCTTGGTCCAACAACTCTTTGCCCCATCTTACTCAGCCCCGGATGTTGGTATGATAAATAATGTCTCCGCTGATTCGCAGGATACTTGGTATCACCAATTTCACAATTACCTTACAACCTCTGTTCTCCCATCTGACCTTACGAGTAACGGCAAACGTGCTTTTCTTAAAAGTGTTTCTCGTTACGTCATCATGGGGGGACTCCTCTATAAACGTGGCTTTGATGGCATCCTCCTTCGATGTCTAACCGGCGTGGAGGTCACCTATATCATCCAACAAGTCCATGACGGCATTTGTGGTGGACATTTTAGTGGCCTTGCCGTGGCCAAACGGATCCTTCGCCTAGGCTATTATTGGCCTACTCTTAATAACGACTGCTATGAATATGTTAAGTGTTGTATTATGTGTCAACAACATGCCAACCTTCAACATACTCCTAGCCATCCACTACAGGTCGCACGAGATCTTTGGCCTTTCTCCCAATGGGGTTTAGACCTTATTGGTGAGATTCACCCGCCCTCTTCGCAACGTCACCGTTGGATAATCACAAAGAATCGAATATTACACTAAATGGGTGGAGGCCATTCCACTCATTTCAACCAAAAAAGAAAAAATCGTAGAATTCATTAACCATCACATTATCTGTCGTTTTGGTGTTCCTCATCGCCTGATAACAGATAATGGAAAATCTTTCAAAAATAAGTTATTACAAGACCTTTGTGACAACTTTGGTATCAAACTTAGCTTCTCATCACCTTACTATCCACAAGCAAATGGTCAAGCGAATCTTCTAACAAAACCCTGACCAAAATTCTCATGAAAGTCGTTAACGATTCTGGAAAAAATTGGCCTGATCACATCCCCTTTGCCCTTTGGGCTTATCGACCAAAGCATTCATACTCCACTAATGCCACCCCATTTTCTTTGGTATATGGTACCGAGGTTGTCTTGCCTCTCGAAATACAAATACCCTCCCTAAGAATATCTCTTCAGATATTCTCACCAATGATGATTTCCGCCAAGAGCGGTTAGCCCAATTGGAGCTTCTTGACGAGCGTCATCTTATAGCTCTTGACCACCTTCAAATCTATCAAAAGCGCATCAAGCGTGCTTATGATAAGTGACTTCATGAGCATACCTTTAAGGTTGGTGATCTTGTCCTCAAAGAGAATCAACATGTAACCAAACTAGAAAAGAGCAAACGTGGAAAATTTGCTCCTAATTGGATTGGGCCTTACATTATCACTCACACTTATGGATCAGGCACTTACCATTTAGCTTCGCTAATGGTAAACCCGAGCTCGAAACCCTTAATGCCTTGCATCTTCGGCCATTCTACTGTTGAATTTAGTGTTATATCACTTCTTATCTACCTTGCGCTCATCCCTTGAGCTCATTTACCACCTCATACACTTTGTTTCATGCATCTCAAAATAGAATCAAGCTCACGTGGTTTGGTCATCACCTCCTCTTAAAGATGCCTTCCCCTTTTTAGTCTGGTCCATGACTTAAAAGTATCAAAATAACATGTTCTCAATTATACACTTATGGGATATTCTTGAGTCAAACTTCCTACAAAACTAGATGCTTCATGCCAAACGGACATCTAGACTCTAAGTTATACATAGATCGCTCCTCAAGGACAACTATGTGCAAAGCCACATCTCGCTATTATAAATAGATCGCTCCTCGAAGGACAGCTATACACAAAAGCCATCATCGCTACTATAAATAGATCGCTCCTCAAGGACAGCTATACAAAGTCAGCCTTTATCAGAAGCTTCTCGCATTGCTCAGCTTCGTGAAGAGCTCAAGAACAACAAAATACATATCCCATGTAGACTTCCCGCATCGATCAGTCTATATCCAGAAAAATAAAAGTAGTATTCAAAAGCACTTTTGAGTCATGGACTTGTCTATTTAGGTTTGGTTTTATTTTTTCAGCATAATCACCTTATAACAAATTCTTTCACCCTAGCTCTACCACCACCTCACCTCACCATTCGTCAAAGCAACAAAACTCAAGGGACGTGACGTATATCCGATATATTGTGATTATACAACTCTTTTCACCTATCGACTTCTCGCATATGCAAGGTACCTAGGGATTCAAGCTCATCCTACGTTAATATGTGGTTTGTTTAGCTCTTTTCAACTACGGGACACTTTTGCCTCTTTTACTCGAATCTAGGATTATGTGTTGACCTTAATCAGGACATGGTTCCCTACTACTTGGGTAAGCTAACTTTCGCTTCACCTATACCTACACCAACATCGCCAATACCTTACCAACACCAACAACATTACCCTACCAATATCAATATTTTTACCAACCAACAAATTGCCTAACCACAACCAAATTGCCTGAATTCACCTCTCCCTGGTCCTAAGGGAGAACTACATCGGTCTGAGGCCCCTCCTTGCTTTGTGCAATGGGCTATGTAGGCAAGCACTTAGGAGACATGGGGTCTCCCAAGGTTAGCTCGACCATCCCCTACCATAACCTATCATGTGTTGTAAATATAAATATTTTTGTGTATTTCTATTTGATAACATTCATCTTTATCCTTTTTTTTCAAAACAAACATTCAAAACACAACCATTCTTATTATTATCATAACTCAAATCAACATACATATTCAGTTTTATTTAGATGTTAAACAAATACATCTTCTCTATCATCGACACGCAGGTCGGCATCCTTATTTATTCTTATACCTCTATGAAATTCACTTAGACCTTGCGCCTCATCCCGAACTAGGTGATGATCGTGATCGTCGACGCACGCTCACCCCGGCCTCTCCATCCTCAAAGGTGCCACCGCTATTGGTTCCTCCCACCGATCCGCCAATCTCTCCCGTAACATATGAATACCCTCGCGTGGAGGAGTCTCACCTCTAGTCTCTCCACTCGTGACTCCGCAACCGCTAACAACCCCGTTGTCTCATTCACCCACATTTGAAGCTGGTGCACTAAACCCTGCAGGTGATCTCTCTCCACTGTAATCACACAGCTATGTTAGGATGATCGGCCCTCTCACGTGAACCTCGCAGCTCTGCTACCCACCATAATCTATAAGCCTCTGTCACTCCCGCATCCATTACCCTGCGATCGGTTGCTATCTCTTCTGGCCCTTCTGGAGGTGTCGGCCGGGAGGTGAGAATGATGCCTCGGTGTCGATCCTCATGTATGGTCTATAAGCCATGGGTATATCCTGAACAAATCCAAATTGTTTCCGCACGCGATCTAGAGGAATCCTCTCGTACTCACCTGGCTTGTGCCCCGCGATCCACCTCAATCGCTCTACACCCCTCAAATCCTCAGCTATGTTCTCTGTCACCATATAGTTCCCGTAAGGCCTCCAATAGATATCCGCAATCGTCACCATCTCCCACACTCTGCCTATAATACTCGATGTCATCTGTCACGGCCTGGGATCTCGCCTCTTGTTCTGTTTGGACCCATCATCTGAATCCCAACCTCTGCACTCCTGTCTCTCTTTCCTGGATTGGTCGGCCTATTGGTCACACACACACAATGTGCTCATAGGCCCAACAATGTAATAAGTATGCACAATCCAGTGTCGTCCTGTGATTTCACCTGCAGGCCCATAAACCCCTGTATAGCTCCGCCAGATATGCGGGTGCCCATGCGAAAGTCACGCTCCTTTCTATCATTTCCCAAATAATACACATCAATGCTTTTGGAAATCTTCCCCCATCCACCCTCGGTAATGCATAATACCCCACCGCTATCATTAATACCACTGCCAACCTTGTTGCCTCAGGGTGTGCTGCATACATTATACCATAAGTGAATGTCAAACCTCACTGTGTCAAATCTCGTGCAGCTGAACCAAATACTGTTGTTATCGCTCCCCGTCGCGCTAGGCCCCGCCTGATACACTGGTCTTCCTGTAATTGGGAGCCTCAAAATTCTAAACACATCTTCCAACGTCACTATCATCTCCCCTGTTGGTAGATAGAAGGTATTCTTTTCTGGATTCCATCTCTCAATCAACGCCTACAACATAGCATGATTGCGTGTGATTCGTGAATAATAGCGGATTCCACTTAACCCCACATGGTTTATCAATGCCCATTCAGCTGATGTTACATCCGCTCGGACTCGTGACAACAAAGCTGGCACACTATCATTCATCCTCAAACCTGCCTCTGCCTGCATACATCAAATCAACAAACAACCATTCAATAAATCAAATCCCCAAGTGTTTTTTCTCACATTCTGGAATTTCATACAGTAACCGATATCGGTTATAGATAACCGATACTTTTACTAACCGACACCGGTTATCTCTAAATGATATCGGTCACTGTCAATCCTATACAGCCTGCTTGCAAACACAACTTATGATAATTATTTGCTCATTTACCCTCTCTCGTACTCTACAAACATACCAAAACCCCGCTTACCTACCCCATAACACTCACCCCATCCCAAACCCTTGCCTATCACCTTTTCTTTTTCATCTCTACCCACTTACCTTCCTCATCCTATCCATAAAACATGCAAGAATTGAATTACAACCAAAAATTTTACCTCTTGGGAGGCAGCAGCTTGAGGTGGAACCTGTCTTCCTCTCGTCTCTGCCTGCTGGATGCTTCTCCTTGTTCAGCCATGTTCACCACCCTCTTCAATATAACTTGCCTTTCTGCCTTCTTAATCTCAGCCCACAATCACTTTACCTGTCTCTTTCCTCCTTATCACTCAATTCTCCCATGCAATTACTCAGTATTGCCGTCAAAAACAACGCACATTCTCGTATTTAACTTGTTGCATGACTCTAAAAATAAGAACTTAAGTTGCCTCCCAAGCTTTTCTATTTTTAGAAAAGCTCGTTTTAGCATAACCGATATCGGTTACCTAACCGGTATCGGTCATATGTCTACCGACATCGGTTAGCTAACCGATATCGGTCACATGTCTCCTTTTGCTTAAACCTAGGTCTTTTCTCTAGTTTTTGCAAATTTTTGGTGGCGCCCACCTCTTTTCCCTGCATAACGACATCATCATCAATATTTGTCATCAGAATCCCATCAACGCATATACATATCATCAAAATTTCAACAACATCATCTATATACATTAAATTCCAAAACCATGAGACATTTGACTATATACATCAAACCAATCATTATACACACCATGTGGATCAAACTCATCATCTATATACATTAAATTTCAAAAACCATTGACAAAACACATGAGACATTTTAATATATACATCAACCCAATCATTATACACACCATGTGGATCAAACTCATCATCTATATACATTAAATTTCAAAACCATGACAAAACACATGAGACATTTTAATATATACATCAACCCAATCATTATACACACCATGTGGATCAAACTCATCATCTATACACATTAAATTTCAAAACCATGAAAAAACATATGAGCCATTTTCATATATACATCAAGCCAATCAAATATACACACCATGTGGATCAAACTCATCATCTATCACATTAAAAATACAAAACCATTGAAAAAACATATGAGCCACGCATATATACATCAACCCAATCATTATACACACCATGTGGATCAAAATAATCATATATATATATCAATGTCAAATATACATACTTCGGCATGGGGCCTCTCATGATCAAAAATACAACTTCGCACGCAGCCGGTATCGCTAAAAAATGTACTCGGCTCGCTGCAGCCGGTCTTTCATGTCAAAAATATACTTGGCTCGCAGGCCGGTATCGGCTATACAAAAATGTACTCGGCTCGCAGGCCGGTATATACAACAACAATGAATAAATAAATCATATGTGGGCACGCAGGCCTCTATATACATACTCGGTCCGTAGACCGGTGTCTATATCCAATAACAAAAACCCATCTCCACTCGCAGATGTCTCAGCTCTCTCCACCACCCTCGGCTGTCCCCCGCTGGTCTTTGTGTGGCGGCTCGCCTCCTCCTCGTAACCGACCCACCGGCCGTGGCCGCGCCCTCGGGATCTCTCGGCTCGGGGATCTCGGCCTCGTGGCGCCGCATATGGTTGATAGTCAGCCCCGGTACCATCGAGCACATCCTGATAATACCGGGCCTCCGCTCTCGCCTCCATATAGTGGGCCCGTGCCACCATGGCTGGTGGGGCTGGTCCTCGACTCCTAATAATAATAGTGGCTCCCTCGCCCGCTGCGGTACACCTCGTGGTGTGGCTGTGCTGCTCCGCCTCGTGCTGCTGTGCTCGTGGTGCGTGCTCGTGGCAGGCGTGGCGGTGCTTGTGGTGGTGTGGTGCTCGAGCTCGTCTCTAGCAAGCTACCCCTCGTAGCACCCAATCTATGCCTATGCAAGCAAGCAAGCTGCCCCTCGTAATAGCTGCACTGCCCAAGAGACGGTCCTCTCCGCTATCACACCTGCCAAATCTGGGCCAGGTGGGGTGTGTGCTCATAGCTGCTCTCTCGACTCCCCACCACACCAAAATGCCCCCGTCACTCCTAAGCATCATCCATCAGTATCATCACTCGGTCTCTCTCGCTACCCCTCTGGGTCAATCAACTGCATGCTGTGCAGTAGGGGTGCTCTACATCATCCTCCTCCAGATCGGGAAGGGAGGTGGCTCATCCTGTCGTAAGCCTAATCGCCGTCGCATACCTCTCTAGGGGTATCCGCTCATACTCCCTGTGCCTCCATCCAGCCTATCTCGAAACTATACTGGATCGGGCGCAGCTGCTGTTCGGGCTCCTCCTCGGGCCGATGGCCTCGTAGGGCCTCCATATAATATCGAGCGTGGTCAAGCCCTCTAACATGTGACGATAGTAGGCCACATCTCGTCCTGCGAGCACCGCTCGTGGCTGGCCCACGACCCCCAACCACCTCTGAAACCCATATCTGTATACTATCTGTGGCCCTGGCTGCTGGGGCAACCCTACTAGTCGTATACAGATGATATGCTCGTAAGCCCAGCAGTGTAACAAAAATGTCGAGCATATACCAAATCACCTCATACGGCGATAACCCCACAGCTCTCTGTATAGCTACACCAGATACACTGGTGCCCAGGCATAACATGTATGCTCCTCTACCATCTCATGCAAAACTCCCATCAAAGCCCATGGGAAGCGGCCTCCCTCTGAGTCAGGGAGGGCGAAGTAGGTGATACCAATCATCATCAACACGGCAAGCCGTGTCTCCTGTCGGTGTGCGTGATACATATCGCCATAGGCAATACTCGCACTGTGATAAGTAAGCAATGGGGCTGCATCCCCGAATACATGCAGGATGTTATCCATCGCTGTCTCCGCATCCACCTGGAACACTGCCTCACCTACGATCGGCAGTCTCAGGATGTGATACACATCCTCTAATGTAATAGTCATCTCTCCAGTAGGGAGATGGAAGACATTGGTTTCGGATCCCATCTCTCGATGAGGGCAACCATCAGGCTATGGTCCCTATCCACAGCCCTATACCTCTGGACTCCACCGAGTCCAACCTCTCGCATGATGGCCCACTGCACTATGGTCACATGTGGCCGCATCTACCTCAATAGAGGGGGCATCCGATCCCGCATCGTGAGCTGCTGGCGTGCCTGCAAAAACAACCCACTTCATCAGGCCTACCCTTTACAAAAACAACTACCTTAACCCTCTATACCCACTTACCCACCCAACCACAACCCGACTCTATAACACACATCTACACCCACCTATCTTACCCTATACATCTATGATATCCCCTTTACTTATCTCACACCCTACCAACCACCCCAATCTACTCTAGCCATCTAACTATACCCCCGCCAATTTAACACCTCCTACTTCATACACAACACATAATCTATCCTACCCGAACCAGCCCCCAACAACCCCATTCCCCCACCCCAATCACCTTTCCTATCAACCCTACCTCCTCCCCCTTCACCCCCAACCAAAAAAAAAAACAAAACTCTAACAACAAACAAAACCACAACGTTCACAAACCTAACTCCTACCCATGCTAACCGGTACCGGTCACCCTCGACCGCCATCGGTCCCCAAGCACATTGTATTTGCCGACGCCGGTCGACATATGACCGATGCCGGTCTATACACAAAGAAATTATACAACTATTATGTGACCGATGCCGGTCGCCTAGTGACCGACATCGGTCACTGTCCCATTCCGGGGCCGAACCCAAAATGGCCCGCAAAACCAATTTTTTTCCTATTTCTACCCATTTACCCACCCAAAAGACCTACAAACTTACCCACCCTGCCGTTTTAGCCTAACTAGCCTACCTACCCACTCCATTTTACAAATTACTTCATTTATTCATTATTTTATTAAATTTGGGATTCCTACCCAAAACCCACATCTAAGTTAAAATCATTAAATTCACATAAGTAGGGGTTCAGAGCCTACCGGTACGACTACACGTCATCGTGGTGGGATAGGTGGCGGTGGTCCAGCTCCTCCAGCACCTCCTGCTCCTCCTGGCTGTGCCATGGCTCCAAATCTCCTCAGCTGGGTCCTCAACCAATCAACCTCTGCCTCCTGATCGCTGGGGTCTACCACTCACTCACTCCTCCACTCAAATAATGCCAACTCAGCCCACAAAATCAACAAAATCACTTCACACCTCAGACAAGACAAAATTAGGCACTCAAATTGACAATGTGAAAATGACATGCCGTATTTTTATTTTTATAGGTTTTGACCTATAACCGATATCGGTTATAGCGTGCCCTAAAACACCGATATCGGTCATTTAACCGATACCGGTCATACCTAACCGATATCGGTTACAGGCCTACTTTACCAAAATTTCTGCCCTTATCCACCAAACTTCCTGTCTCACCACGTCACCTCCCCCGGCTTTGCTAAATAGCATTATTTTGACTTCATTGGCCCAAATCACGGCCGCAACAAACCAACCAATTAGGCCCGACCCAAGGCCGCACCCAACCAATCAGGCCCGACCCAAGGCCGCAACCAACCAATTCGCCCACCCAAGGCCAACCCAATCAAGGCCCAACCAAAGGCCGCAACCAACCAATCGGCCCGACCAAAGGCCACACCTAATCAATCAACCAAGGCCCACAACCAACCAACCGGCCCGACCCAAGCCGCAACCAATCAATCGGGCCCGACCCAAGGCCAACCAACCAATCGCGGCCGACCCAAGGCCACCAATCAATCAAGGCCCAACCCAAGCGCACCAACCAACCAATCCGGCCCGACCAAGGCCACACTCCAATCAATCAAAGCCCGACCCAAGGCCGCAACCAACCAATCCGCCCGACCCAAGGCCATAACCCAATCCGGCCTAACCCAAGGCACACCCAATCAATCATGCCCGACCCAAGGCGCACAGAACCAACCAATCGGCTCCGACCCAATGCCGCACCAATCAATCGGCCCGACCAAGGCCGCAACCAACCAATCCGGCCCGACCCACGGCCACACCTAATCCATCAGCTTGACCCAAGGCCACACCAATTACATACCTCACCCAAGACCCGCAAATTATGATTTTATCCACCCATCATGTAGCTTTTTGTTCAATCGAGCTCACCTGTTCGTGTTCTAGCATGATTAGGATACTTGAATTGATCAGCCAACCAACTTTGCCTAGACCGAGACCGTGACATTTATCTCAACCAAACCAACCATTTGGTAATGCTGGACATGCCTAAACGTTCCTGTACCTTACCCGTTATATCCCCTGGAGCTACTTCCTATGCCTTGGATACCAGGATTATATCACCCTTTTTTGGATAAACTATCGACCTTTGCCTATGAATTGCTTGTTTGCTCTTCAAATCATGTACCTTGGTCACACTACTACATTTCAACGTGTGTTTGCTTCCTTGAACTTACCCCACCATCTTACCATCAACCCAACACCATTTATCCTTTATCAACCCTATCCCTGATTTCACGTCACCTCAATCTATGATAGATTTGAGGGGGATTACCTATACCCTTAACTGGGGCAATCACTTCTTATTAATTGTCAGTGCAGCTTTACAAGACAAGCTACATGACAACAAGGGGCTAATGTAGACACCAAATTTGTGTCTTACGACACCCTGTGCCCCGCATCTCATTTCGCAACCTAACCTCACCACTTAAAACCTTACACAATTATTTATTAATTACCTTATAATTAATAAATCCACATATCCAAACCTGCCACCTCATTTCGCCACCTCATCATGACCTAGCCCTAACCCTAAACTAACCTAATTAAGACCTATAACTTGGTCTACATCCACACCCATGACTAATTACTTCTCACCCACACCAAAACCAACCTAATCATGACTTGACCAAGCCCACAACTAATCCCTCGGGAGAAAAGGAGGGAAAGTTGGCTATTTTACTAAAAATAGCCCACTTTGACTTAACCGACATCGGTTCCTACTCGACCGCCATCGGTTACATAACCACCATCGGTTCCCTGTAAATGACCTCCCCCAACCAAAAACAAAGGATCGGAATTCATTTGAAAAATTTGGAATTCACTTGGTAGAGCAGAGACAAGTGAAGAAAAGAGAAGAGTTTACAGAGAAGGACATCGAGCCCAAGACTGCAACTGAGTAACTAGAGCACAGTGACACTCATCTAAGCATTGGGAGAGAAGATGGCTCACTTTTGATTGTCAGATCATCCCACCTAAGCCCTACCTTCGTCATCACAATCCTTGGACCTGTATCTTCATCAGGAACTAGTAAGTAGTGTCTTATACATTTTTAAATAACATTTCTTGAACTTCGATTCATAGTAATTATAGTTCACTCCTAGATCTACTGTGATTCCTCTACCCTTACATTTCCCCAAGAATAGCCCCCACATCGAGTCTTCTCCACCCATCCTATTGCCTATATGAAAGCAAGCAAGAAAGAAAATAGCAAGTGTGCTCCCTATCCGGCCCGACCCAAGGCCACACCCAATCAATCAGGCTCAACCAAAGGTCGCAACCAACCAATCGGCCCGACCCAAGCCACACCCATTCAATTAGGCCCAACCCAAGGCCGCACCCAATCAATCAGCCCGACCAAAGGCCATAACCAACAATCCGGCCCGACCCAAGGCCGCTCCCAATCAATCGGGCTGACCCAAGGCCGCAACCAACCAATCGGCCCGACCCAAGGCCGCACCCAATCAATCAGGCCCGACCCAAGGCCGCAACCAACCAATCCAGCCCGACCCACGGCCACACCTAATCCATTGGCACGACCCAAGGCCACAAAAATTACATACCTCACCCAAGACCCGTAAATTATAATTTTATCCACCCATCATGTAGCTTTTTGTTCAATTGAGCTCACTGTTCGTGTTCTAGCATGATTAGGATACTTGAAGTGATTAGCCAACCAACTTGCCTAGACCGAGACCGTGACATTTATCTCAACCAAACCAACCATTTGTATTGCTCACGCTTTGGACATGCCTAAACGTTCCTGTACCTTACCCGTTATATCCTTGGAGCTACTTCCTATGCCTTGGATACCGGATTATATCACCCTTGTTTGGATAAACTATCGACCTTTGCCTATGAATTTCTTGTTTTCTCTTCAAATCATGTACCCTAGTCGCACTACTACATTTCAACGTGTGTCGTCGCTTCCTTGAACTTACCCCACCATCTTACCATCAGCCCAACACCATTTATCCTTTATCAACCCTATCCCTGATTTCACGTCACCTCAATCTGTGATAGATTTGAGGGGGATTACCTATACCCTTAACGGGGCAATCACTTCTTATTAATTTCAGTGCAGCTTTACAAGACAAGCTACATGACAACAAGGGGCTAATGTAGACACCAAATTTGTGTCTTACGACACCCTGTGCCCCGCATCTCATTTCACAACCTAACCTCACCACTTAAAACCTTACACAATTATTTATTAATTACCTTATAATTAATAAATCCACATATCCAAACCTGCCACCTCATTTCGCCACCTCATCATGACCTAGCCCTAACCCTAAACTAACCTAATTAAGACCTATAACTTGGTCTACATCCACACCCATGACTAATTACTTCTCACCCACACCAAAACCAACCTAATCATGACTTGACCAAGCCCACAACTAATCCCTCGAGAGAAAAGGAGGGAAATTTGGCTATTTTACTAAAAATAGCCCACTTTGACTTAACCAACATCGGTTCCTACTCGACCGCCGTCAGTTACGTAACCGCCATCGGTTCCCTGTAAATGACCTCCCCCAACAAAAAACAAAGGATGGGAATTCATTTGAAAAAATCTAGAATTCACTTGGTAGAGCAGAGACAAGTGAAGAAAAGAGAAGAGTTTACAGAGAAGGACATCGAGCCCAAGACTGCAACTGAGTAACTAGAGCACAGTGACACTCATCTAAGCATTGGGAGAGAAGATGGCTCACTTTTGATTGTCAGATCATCCCACCTGAGCCCTGCCTTCGTCATCACAATCCTTGGACCTGTATCTTCATCAGGAACTAGTAAGTAGTGTCTTATACATTTTTAAATAACATTTCTTGAACTTCTGATTCATAGTAATTATAGGTTCACTCCTAAATCTACTACCCGGCAGCACCCTACATCTAACTGTCATTCCTCTACCCTTACATTTCCCCAAGAACAGCCCCACAGCCTCTCGAGTCTTCTCCATCACCCTATTGCCTATATGAAAGCAAACAAGAAAGAAAATAGCAAGTGTGCTCCCTATCCGGCCGGACCAAGGCCACACCCAATCAATCAGGCCCGACCAAAGGCCACAACCAACCAATCCGGCCCGACCCAAGGCCACACCCAATCAATCAGGCCCGACCCAAGGCCGCACCAACCAATCCGGCCCGACCCAAGGCCGCACCCAATCAATCAGGCCCGACCAAAGGCCGTAACCAACCAATCGGCCCAACCAATGCCCGACCCAAGGCTGCACCAACCAATCCGGCCCGACCCAAGGCTGCACTCCTATTAATGTGTCAGGCCCGACCCAAGGCTGCAACCAACCAATCCGGCGACCCAAGGCACACCCAATCAATCGAGCCTAACCAAAGGCCACAACCAACCAATCTGGCCCGACCCAAGGCCGCAACCAACCAATCCGGCCCAACCCAAGGTCACACCCAATTAATCAGGCTTGACCCAAGGCCACAACCAACCAATCCGGCTCAACCCAAGGTGCACCCAATCAATCAGCCCGACCCAAGGCCACACCAACCAATCCGGCCGACCCACGGCCACACCTAATCCATCGGCTTGACCCAAGGCCACACCACCATTACGTACCTTGCCCAAGACACTGTAAATTACGATTTTATCCACCCATCATGTAGCTTTTTGTTCAATCAAGCTCACTGTTCGTGTTCTAGCATTATTAGGATACTTGAATTGATCAGCCAACCAACTTTTCCTAGACCAAGTCCGTGACATTTATCTCAACCAAACCAACCATTTAGTCTACCGCCGAACATGCCTAAACATTCCTATACCTTACCCGTTATATCCCTTGGAGCTACTTCCTATGCCTTGGATACGGGATTATATCACCCTTGTTTGGATAAACTATCGACCTTTGCCTATGAATTACTTGTTTTCTCTTCAAATCATGTACCCTAGTCACACTACTACATTTCAACATGCATCTGCTTCCTTGAACTTACCCGACCATCTTACCATCAGCCCAACACCATTTATCCTTTATCAACCCTATCCATGATTTCACGTCTCCTCAATCGTGATAGATTTAAGGGGATTACCTATACCCTTAACTGGGGCAATCACTTCTTATTAATTTTCATTGCATCTTTACAAGACAAGCTACACGACAACAAGGGGCTAATGTAGACACCAAATTTGTGTCTTACGACACCCTGTGCCCCGCATCTCATTTCATAACCTAACCTCACCACTTAAAACCTTACATAATTATTTATTAATTACCTTATAATTAATAAATCCACATATCCAAACCTGCCACCTCATTTTGCCACCTCATCATGACCTAGCCCTAACCCTATACTAACCTAATTAACACCTATAACTTGGTCTACATCCACACCCATGACTAATTACTTCTCACCCGCACCAAAACCAACCTAATCATGACTTGACCAAGCCCACAACTAATCCCTCGGGAGAAAAGGAGGGAAAGTTGGCTATTTTACTAAAAATAGCCCACTTTGACTTAACCAACATCGGTTCCTACTCGACCGCCGTCGGTTACGTAACCGCCATCGGTTCCCCTGTAAATGACCTTCCCAAAAAAAAAAACAAGGAGGGGAATTCATTTGAAAAATCTAGAATTCACTTGGTAGAGCAGAGACAAGTGAAGAAAAGAGAAGAGTTTATAGAGAAGGACATCAAGCCCAAGACTGCAACTGAGTAACTAGAGCACAGTGACACTCATCTAAGAATTGGGAGAGAAGATGGCTCACTTTTGATTGTCAGATCATCCCACCTGAGCCCTGCCTTCGTCATCACAATCCTTGGACCTGTATCTTCATCAGGAACTAGTAAGTAGTGTCTTATACATTTTTAAATAACATTTCTTGAACTTCTGATTCATAGTAATTATAGGTTCACTCCTAGATCTACTACCCGGTAGCACCCTACATCTAACTGTCATTCCTCTACCCTTACATTGCCCTAAGAACAACCCCCACACTCTCTGAGTCTTCTCCATCACCCTATTGCCTACCCCTAATCATTTTCCAATATTATAAACACCATAGCTGCCTCTGACCAACCTTCATTAAAAGCCCCTAAATCACCACCCCTACCGATATCGGTTATCAAGAATTAGGTACCGGTGTAACATGATCGGTTATACGGTGACCGGCATCGATCCATGTGACTCAAACCAAAACTAGCCTTCCTTCTATTGCCTTTTAACAAGGTAATTAAAGTGTAATTTTGTAATATCCTCTTTGCTAGCATTTGTGTTAATTCGTATTAAAAGGGAACCCGACCACCTTCGAAAGGAAGTCTAATATTTCTGGGCCCAAGGCGGTTCCCTCATTTATTGTCTAACTAAATTCTGGTGGTCTTGTATTCTTACTTGCTTTGGTAGTCCTTCCTAGACAAAAAGGAGTTCTTCGTAATTGATTTGATCTCTCTCTACGACGCGCGCACCCTCCCAACACTCAATAGGTATTCCTCCTAGCCCTAACCCTCATCTGTTTCTTAAGAGAATGAAAGGATAGAAGCACCTCTATTTTAAGAATGGAAACATTTTGTGTGAAACAGTGTGACCTTCTACTTCACAATATGTACACCAAATTCCTGAGCACGTTTCATGGGCTGAATTTGCTAATAGCTTCTCTAATTGTTTAACCATAGCTGAAATTTGTTCCTCTAAGAATGGACTAATGCCGAAGTGTCAATGCTCCCAATTGCCTCAAAGCATGTAAATCTACTTCTAGTGCTTCACATGGATCAATGTATGTCTAATGTGATAGTTCTCTTCGAATGGTGTAATGAATCCTCCAATGAACCATTATGCATCTTTGGCTGGCGTGAATATTATAAGAAAGCTTAGGTAGAAGTGTCTTAAAGAGGGCATCATACTCACATACACTCTTAGTGGTGCCTTGCTTGATATCTTTAAGCGGGTTGATACTTTTCTGCTCAAATTCTAGGATATAAAACTCTGTTAAGAAATCATTCTTCAACACTACATAATCCATGCAAGTTTGATCGGGGTCAAACTTCCTATACTATCTGTGTGCTTGTCCATGCAAGGTAGTAGTAAATTAACTTTTCTTGAGCTCTCAAGCAACCGTGATCCCTTTTACAAGCCATAAGATTTCACACATGTGTACATGCTCAACAACATCCTCTATGCCTCTATAATCTAGAAGATGAAGAGACATATCCATATAAATGTTACGTGGTTGTTACTACAGGACCTTGACCACTTGATCCAAAATCTCTGTGTTTCTCTCTGCCACCAGATCAACTAGATCCACTGGAACTAGAACCACCTATACCTCCTGACCCTCCACCAATAGGTGGAATAGGACATGTAGATGTACTCCCCTATGCTATGATAGTAGTACTATACTAAACCCCTATAATCTGTGAGGTAGTTCCACTTCTAGAGGTGAACCCAACATTTAGCATGCTTACGTTCTGTGTGGATGATGCACCTAAAAACACACCTCTGAATAACATTGAAGCCATCTATCCTGCCATTGATGTACTTAGTCTCTTACTTCCCAAACTTGCTTGTTGATTACTGGTCGTATTAGATATTGAAAAACCAAGCGCAAGGGCTATGTCACTGGTGGATTAAGATGCACACCCATGGCCTAAGTAGTCTCTGCTGGCATACTTGTGTGAGGCCAAGGGGGATCTCTTTCATACTTTCTAATATGGGGAGTTCTCGATGCTCGGCTCCACATCTTATATGTGAGCTTTAAATCCTTCATGAGCCATCTCTCTCCTCAACACCATACTTTCTTCAATGGTACGTTGTTTCTCTATCTCCCTCTCGCATGCCTCATTATACTTACGCTGCCTTTCAACTCTTTGCCTTTCTATCGCTAGGTGTGCCATCTTTTACCGAATCTGTTTCTTCCCTCATGCACAGTGAGGTTTAGTTAGCCATCAATTTACTCTCTAGGTTCAAATTTACCATCAAGATTTTGATTTCCAAAGGAATGCCTTGCAGATATGTTCCTCAGGATACCGTAAAAACTAGAATTCAACTACCTTTGGGAAAGAATAAATTGAAATTTAATATTCTAGAATATAAGCTGTTTAGAACACCACAAAATCACATATCCACAATGCGATTCCAGATCAGGTCAACATCATAAAGGGTTTGAAATTCTTCCTATGTCCGAGAAAAGTACGTGATACCTCCAGTCTCGCTTAGATGCATACACAATCAGCCACTTGTATAATTCTACTAGAAAGATGGTGAAAAATATCTCATATAAGCTGCCATACATATTTTGTTCTACCCGAGTTTGTGGGTTAAAATCAGATCCTTTGTTGAACCACCATGCATATTCTTCCTCTAGATCACGTATCCACTCCTCAATACTTGCTAGAGTTAACCGATATGTCTTCATTATGAACCATCTTGAAAGTAACCAAAAAATAGGTCTGCAATAGAACCAATGATGTAGCCTAGAATTACTAGATAACACCCTAGTCGCTGGCACATCACTCAACCTAGACTGAGCACTCAGCCAAAGCATGTAAAGGTACTAGGTCCCTCTTTAGGGTTGCTGTAGTAGGATGTTAGCGTGATGAAGGAATAAACATATATATCCATAACTAATCCATTAGTCTACAATGCATACCATATTCAAATTTATGAAAGAAAAAGTTTAAACAATAATCATGATTGAATCAAGAACATGCACTACTTGATTTCACACAGGAATAACACTTAGATTCAGCCAATAACTTCCATCTATTAATAAACATAGAAGCTCCTTACAATAATTTCATTCTATACCAATGTGCATATGGATATGATACAAGTAATCTGTTTTATAAATCTCTATATACATCATATATATAGGGTGGGAATTTCCCTTCACTTTGCTTTCTATTCCGAAAATAGGTTATATGCTATTAATAGCCACGTCTTTGTTTATAGGAATAACCACACATGCAAGTGTTCTATCTATAGACCTCTTGTAGTTAATTGAATTGATAATCCTATTCTTAGCTTGCCTCCATACAAAACAAGCTTCGGTCCAATCCTCTAAAGATAGACAATGTGTGACGTGCACATCCTGCATCGTTGGTGTGTTCCACACGCCATCTTCTAAAAATAGGTCTTCATGCTTAAAATAGGATAAGTCCCACATGATGAACTTCCCTCTCGCATGTGTGTTCTTCTTGTCCATTTTCTCCCTTAAACCTGGCCTACTTTCCCGCGTGGACTTATTGTGTGAGTTCTGTCATGTATTCTTTGATCAACAAAATATTAACATTGCTCCTTTTCATAAATTCAACAATATTTAAAGAAGCTTGAATATTATTTGAATTAGCCTTGGAGAGGATAGATTGCATTTCGTATGTTTAGAAGTATGTGGTACCAAAACACTCATGAAACTTGGGTTTTTAGGGATTCTTTCTCCTTTTGAGATGTAGTATAACTTCAGAAAGTTTTATCCGATATGGAAGGCATATTTGTACACTGTTGACGATTATCTTTGTGGATGAACTATTAGAGTTGTTGGATACCTTAGGTTAGTGGGACATGTGCCCTAAGGTAACCTCCAAATTTTAAAGAAGCTAGCTCTTCTTTGGTGTGGGATAGGGTTAGGAGAAAGCTTTAAAAGAAATGTAAAACTAACTAAGGTGATGCACCAAAATAGATCCTAAAGAGATGGAGAGATACCCAGGGAGATTATCTGAAATAGTTTGAAGAGCATTATAACATGATCCACCTATTTTAGAAATACCTTAGATTTATTAGAGTCTGAGGAGACGAAACACATGACAAACACAGATAATAGATAAGTCAAAAACCCAAGGGCACATGACATGATATATTTCTTAAATTATCTAGAATTCATTAGCAAAAAGAAAGACTCAAAATATGAAAGCCAAAGTGCATAGAAAAAGGACTCTTATTTATAGAGAAAATGATACATAAGGCCAAAGTAGCACAAATTACAATTTCCTTATATAACGGAGTCTTGCTAAGGCTAGCTATTACAAAAATGAATCTTTGATCTATTTTGCAACTTCGTATATTTTTCTTAAAGCTCCTCCTTTCCTTCTAGATCGAACATCCTTTTATAGATGTTCGTGGCTTTTTTCTTTGATGTCTAGAATCGGATATTCTATTGGCAACCTTTAATTCTCTTACATGATTTTCTCTTTTTGGGTCAATATCTCAACTACCTATTGAGATATTTGTGTTTGTCTTTAATTCACCAAACTGGTTCCCTTTGAGTCAGTTTTTTTCTTCTACCAGTGGAGGGTGGGCACTCTTTTGAGAGTCTTTCCTGGGACTTGGTTTTCTAATCTGCACTTGAGAGACACGTGGTGTGTGCATGCTAGTTAGGGAGTCTTCCTCTTTTATTTATTTAAAAGGTTACCTGGGTGACACGTGGAGGCCTTGCACATTCTTGCTATTCTTTTGAATTTTCAACCCACTAGGGAAACCTTTATCGAGCTTGGAACACATGGACAATGTGACACAAGTTTGAGAGCCCTTTCTCTTTTCCTCCATGCCCCAACTATGCCAATGAGACACGTGGACACCTTCCACATTAACTTTATACTTAGTCAATTTCAAGCTTGAGCGGACAAAAGAAACAAGGGCCGAGGGTGACAAAAGATGGTGATCAAAAGAGTTTTATGCAAAAAGAACTCTACCATTTATGATGACTCACCTAGGGACTCTGTGCTAGTCATGGAAGAACAAAATGATCTCTCTGTCTCAAAAACAAAAACGTGGCTCAAAAATGCCACTCAAAGCTACTACAAGGCAACATGATATCCAAGCCATTCCATTTTCATTGGATAGGTAATTCTCTAAAAGGTGCTGGAAGGCTTGATCCAACTCGATTATCTCCTTATGTGAGAAGTTTTGGAGGTTCTGCACTATTATGTGTAAGAGAAACTTCAATTGTACAATAGGATTTAGAATCACCTCCACTTCTACAACACTTGAGCTCTCCTTTAAATACTGAAAGAAAGTATTGTCTTGGAATTTGACAACTAGGAGCTATTAAATTTTGTCCTTTGCGAGGATTATAGAATCATTAGGGAAGGGAAGGGAAGCCTAACTGAACTAGTTTGTTGATGCTCTGCTTCCTCTCTTTGATTCCCTAGTGGAGCTACACCAAAAGATTTTGGAACTTGATGGAGGCCTTATTGCAACTCAAAATATCATTGATTTTTTCTATGATCAAACACCTATCAGTAATCCCTACCCCTTGAAGGACGAGTCTGAAGCATCATAAAGTTTTGAATCAAGAGCATTGATTTAGGGACCTTGGCGGACACTGCACTGGTGATGGTGGAAGTTGTGGTTTCCACATTAGAGCACAATCCCGAGCATCGAGATATAAATCCAAGTGTGGGGGCTAAATCCATTTCCTTAGTGGAAATTCGGTCACAATAGGAAGCATATAGCTCTGTACTAATGTTACAATTCCCCCCTTCTGGGATTGTTGCCCCATTTTGTGGGTCAAGTCTTTGACCACGTCCTTAGATGATTTAAGATTTGTTTGGAGGCTACCCTTTTCCACCTCGACATCATAATTTGGCTTGGATTTTTACCACTACCACCTTACTTGAATCGCCAACCGTATTGGAGTTCTATCTTTTCCCGCATGGGAGAACTAACCGAGGCCTTAGTTGTGGCGAGTTTGGATGCTAGAGTCTTAGCCTCCTCCTAAGAAGCTGCAAGGGCCTCTGTGATGGGGCTCCCTTCAAATCCTTACAGAGCTAGTTGATTTATCTACCTTTGGCCTTTATCTTGGCCTCATGGTTAGCTATAGTGGCCTCTTCCCTCGAAGGCTATATTGCACTTTCTTTAGTTGATTTACGAGCTTTAGATAGTCTTTAGTGACTACCTGTATGTATCTCATTCATTAATCCGACGTTATCCTAAGGCCATAACTCGAAAGGTTAACCACTACAACACCGATATAATAATCATTTGGTTAAATGCATTAGTGAGTTTGGATGTTTGAGGGACAAGTCAAGTGATTGTTAAGGAGCTATGTTGATGGTCATATAATTACCACATATTGTTCATTGCTCCTACTACTATCTCCTTCTTATTTTGTTTTTCGCTTCATCTGTCTTGTGCGGCCTTAGTAGACTCAACTTGACTCAGAAATTTAGAGGAAGAAGGGATCATTCCTCCCATGAATGGGAACCCAGGTGGTAGGCCATAATGAATTGTAACTTGTGGTTGAGTAATCGAAGCCACCAGGACTGTAGAAGATCCTGTTACCATGTGGGGGGAGAAGGTTGGGATGGTGGAGGGAAGTTGGCAAGATAGGGGCTTTAGGCAGAGGGAGAGTCTATGATGGAGCTACAGACAAGGGAATACTAGCAGAAGGGGAAAATTAAGGTGGTGGGGAGATTGAAATGGATCCCCTAGAGGAGGGAGAGGTGGAGGTGAAGTAGGAGCCACGACTGATTTCAAATTCTTGCATGGTGGGCTTGAGGTTGATTCTTCCATAGTTTTCTCACCCGAGGGGATAATCACAGTGCAGTGTTGGAGCCGGACTAGAAGATTTTTCTAGGGAATGAAAGGTAGAGGTGAAATAATAAATTGCTATTGTTGGTGACTAGAGGATTACGTGGTTAATTTTGTGAACCACTCTAAAATGATTGTGACTATATCCTCTCTCTCTCCACATCGAAGTATGCTCCGTGTCGAAAAACTCTTCCCACATCTCATCACTAGAGATGACCTCAAAATTCAGGGTGGTCTGGCCAATCTCCTACCTATATTTCCAATAGGATTTAATTTTCTCCGTGCTCTAATCTCTCTTCTTTAGGGCTTCTCAGAGTCCCTTAGTCATGGTGAGAGTGGGGTCATATTTGTACTTGACCTAGTAGAATGCCTCCCAGGCTCGGGGTCGATATGTCTTTGAGCTTGATGAATATGTCGAGTGACTCTACTTGGGGTTCCACCTCGCTTCAAAAAATTCCCTTGGCTCATGCTTATAGGAGTCTGAGACCTTGTTACAAACTAGAGTTGTGACCATTATCCCATCCAGGTCATACCTCCATGAGTCTCAAATTAAGGCAAACCCGTAGGAAGCCAACTTCTTTGTAAGGCTATGCTCCACCTTTCTCTTAAGCACAGTGATTCCTCCCTTGCTCAAGGGGATATCAAAAAGTGCCTTCTTCTTTTGGCCTGAGCCAAACTCAACGTCTAGGAGCACTAGTTGCCTAGCTATTTCAAGGCCCACCATGCGAGCTGTGAGGATTCTGGGGAGCATAAAGGATTCTTATTTAAAACCATGTAGGTGAATCATGGAATGCCCTCTTAGTGAAGAAGTAATTATAGGGGTATAGGGGGTCCGCGAGGATAGATTGCACCGAGTCATTCATCCTGTTGTTGATCCCTTTAGGATCAATCTCAAGTAGGAGGGGCTCCACAAAAGAATTAAAGAATTCATATACATTCGATGATCAAGATAGTATATGGGTCCATGCGGACATTGGAATGAATTTTTAAGGATCCACCTCTACATCCCAGAGAGTCAGAGTCATGAATTGACTGAAATATTGAGAATTTTGATAAAGAATGAGGTGGAATATATAGGATGAATACCTGAAGGTTAAGGTCAACAAGAATTGGTGTTTGTTTACACATGGATATCTTAATGACTTTAATGAAGTCAAAGCGATACGCTTGCTCCTTAGTGACAAACCTCATTCAAAACAAGGCTGCCATATGCCAATCCTTGATGCCTCTATCTGAATCTTACCTAAAGATGAATGCCAACATGGAACAAGCATCTTGAGAATCTACTAAAAGTGATTTCAATAGAATGGGAAATCCCATGGTCCTGAACCGCTCATGTCTTCCTATCTCAACTCCATATTGAGGAACAAAGATTTATTTTGGCATTGTGCCTAGAAACTTTGGAGCTTGGCCATATCATAGAAATTGGCCATTGGGTCATGAGTTAGAACCAACATGTCCCTAATAGCATGTGGTGTAATCAATTCCATTAAGTTCTTACCTTGAATGGTATGGGTTCTTGAATCAAAACAATCTACACACATCTGAATGAGTTTTGGGTATGGGTGCATGAGGGGAACCATATATTGGGTGAGAGTTATACTCGAATTCTAGAGCTGAAAGATTATAAATCTCTCAAGTTGAGAAACACGGCATAAGATCCCTCCTTTAGAGCTTTGGGTTTCTTGTTGAGGACTCGGGTCAAAGACATCATCAGCAGGTCAGAAATCATAGTAGGGTTAGTGGACCGATACCCTCCATCGGGAACATAAATTTTGGTTGTAGATGGTGATGGGGAATGGGTTGTCCTGCGTAAGATTTTGCTGGTGGTATAGAGCTGGAGGCGGCCATGGCATTTTTCTAAATTAGGAGAAAGCTAGAATCCTTTTAGCTCTGAAACTTAACAACTGATTTGGGAGATTCTGGCATATGAAAAGAGCTTGTTGAATGCTCTCAATATCTTAAATAACCTCCCTCACTTTTAGGAGTAATGGATCACATGTAAATAGGGTCACTTCTTACAATGACCCCTTTCTAATTAATGACCTCAAGCACCGATTTTTACGTTCTTCGAGAGATTTTGTTTCAATTAGAAATATTTTTCTCTCAAGTGTCAAGGTAGTTGCTAGATCATTAATTTCGGGAAAAATAGGAAGGTACACTCCCTCCAAAATTTCAAAAAGAGGCAAGGGGCATCCATGAAGGACATGTGTCTAAGACACTTATTAAAAGGGAAACAACAGGAAAAACAAAGAACAAAGAAAAAAAAATATACATATGATACAACCCTTTACAAAGGGATTTACATGAAAGGTTTCAAGTGAATTTTGTTCACTAAAATTGCTAAGGAGTCACCTTCCATTGTTTCAAGCTCAAATGTGTTGTGTTGTTTACATGCACTAATCTTGAAGGGTCCCATCCATAGTGGGTTGAATTTTTCATGATTCCCAGGCTTAGCGGATCTTACGTCCCATTTTAGAACCATAGTCCCAACCTGGAACTTTGGTTTTTACATCTTTATATTAAACCAAGTCTTGACCCCCGCCGATAGCTAATCATGGCCTCATGAGAAGACTCACATTTCTCCTAGAGCTCTACTAGCTTGGTGAGTCTCACTTGCATCGCTCCATTCTCTTCTATCTCAACCTGTTTCAATAGTTGTAATGCAAGGATTTCTAGGGAGATAGGTATTACAACACTTTTCCCATAGACTATTTCATATAATGAAGTTTTCAGGATCTACTTTGGGGTGATCGATCATCCCATAAGGCTATCTTGATGTGTTCATGCCATAATCTCTTATGCTCATGCCCCATTCACTTTATGAGTCTGATTAAGTTTTTGTTGGTAGATTTCGCTGCAAGACCATTTCCTTATGGGTAATAATTAGAGGACGTCTTTAGGTAGATCCCATGCTTTACCACAAAGTTAGATACTTTGGCTCCTACAAAGGCCTTAGAATTATCTAATATGATAGTGCAAGGGTGGGGGAGGTGAACCATGTAGTTATATCCTACAGGAGTCCTAAGATTACATTCTCAATGGCCTTTAAGGGGGATTGCTTCCACCCATCAGTGAAGTAATCGGTTTATGAGGACCCATTTATGGTTGACACTCAAAGTTGGGTTGACCATTCCGATGAGTTATAGAACCCATTGTGCAAAGGGTTCCTTAACCAAGATCAGGTTGAGAGGAAATGTTGCTTTCCTCTGAAAACCGGTGTAAACTTGGCAAACCTTACATCTATTTTTCTCTGCTGGCATTGTCAAGAAACTCCGATTAGCCAAAAGTATCTTGCTTTTATGATCTTTATGGTTATGGTTTGGGTAGAAAAGTGGCCTCCGAGCTCTGTGATGTAAATATCATAGGACTCTTTCAACTTCTTCATCATTTAGGCATCTTAGCAGGATTCCATTAAAATTCCTCTTAAAAAGGAAGTTGTTAATTATAACAAAATTGGCCTCTTGTTGCCTATAATATATCCTCTTTTTTAAGGGAAGATGGATTGGATACTTCTCGGTATGCATAAAGTAGATCCTTTCTAAGACAAAACTATCTGAATCACCTTCTTGAAGATAGAGTGTCTCCTTATGTTTGTCATTAATTGGGAGCATGGAGTCCTCGCATCAAATATTGACACATGCCCTTTCCTCTTACAAGATTTGTGGGTTTTACCTCAATGTCATACTCAAGGATATTAGTGATCTAATTGGCTCTTTTATCAGTTATCTCACCCTCAATTATATATTCCTTGACAGCTGGAGTGAGCTACGATGACCGAATACCATTATGAGTGACAAGGTGCCAAAATTTCTTCAGAATTTTGACTATGGCATAAGCCTATCTTTCTATAAAGTTGTACCTTGTTTCATAGTCATGAAGGGTCTTTGAAAAGAAGGTGATCAAATGTTCCTCTCCTTGTGACTCTCCCTTCTGTTTCAATACAGATGCTACACTATGCTTACCCCTGTATACATACATGATGAAATCTTTTGAGAAGTATAGATTATATAGCTTTGGGGCAGATGCAATAGCTTTCTTTACTGTCTCAAAGACTTGACGACCTTTAACAATCAACTTGAAATTCAGGTCCTTTATAAGCATAAGAGGGATCGGGTGGATGGTCCTGAAAAAGTCTAAAATGAACTTTCTGACAAAGTTGATTTTCCCTAAGAAGGACTGGACCGCTTTCTTATTGATTGGCAAGGGGAGCTCCATAATGGCCTTAATTATTTTAGGGTCAATGGAGATTCCTTCCTTTGACACAATATGTCCTAGGATCTTACCTTGGGAACTTTGAAGACACATTTCTTTGGGTTTAGGGATATTCCAAACTCTTGGCATTTTTTGAACATATAATCCAAGGCGTCAAAGTGTTCTTCTGTGGTTTTGGTGAACATCGTGAGATCGTCAAGATATATAAAAATCACCTTGTTGATCAGTGCTCCAAACATGGAGTCCATGGCCCTTTAAAAGGTAGCCCTAACATTTGTGAGTCCAAAAGGCATTTTTGCGTAAGAAAAAGTCCCCATTTAGTCGTGAACGTCATCTTATGTTGATCCCTTTCCATGAGCCATATTTGATTATAGCCTAAAAAACCATCCAGTAGAGAAAACATCTCCGAGCTTGCAGCCATTTTTAGTATTTGTCCCATGGAGAGCAAGGGTGCGATCCTTTAGGGAGGCCCTATTTAGATCTCTAAAATCCACACAGAGCCTGATTTTGCCATTTTTCTTTCTTACGAAACTAGGTTGGAGACCCATGTCATATGCTTGATTGGGAAGATTATGTGAGCCTCTAGTAGTTTTCTCAACTCCTCAGCCATGAGGGATTCTATTTTTGGGTTTATAGGCCTTTGTTTCGATGTATAGGATTAGTCCCTTCTTCGAGGTTGATGGTGTGTTGGATGATATCCTTGTTGTAGCCATGCAAGTCATCATATGTCCAAGCCATCACCTTATCATACTTATGGCATAGAGCCACGAGCCTCTCTCTTTATTTTTGAGTCACCTATCTCCCGATTTTTAGTCTTCTCTCCTTAGTTACTTCTAGTTCGACATAGTCCTCCTTTATTGTTGTAAACTTCCTTTGATTAGAACTATCTCTATTGGAAAGAAATAACTATAGAACCAACTTGATCTAGATGCGTATACTAAAATCCATTCATATAGCTCTATTGGAAAGCAACAAGAGAATGTCTCATATAACTCATAGTATAGTTTCTCTTCTACCCATCTACGCGCATTGAACTTAGGTCTAGTGATGAATCTTTGAGAAAACTCATCCTTCGTGCTCTTGAACCACATTTCAACACTTTATAAAGTCAAGCGCTCTATCATAACAGATCACAAGGACAAAGATACATGCCATTTCTCACAACAAATTTGAAAAGAGGTCTTGGAAATGGAACCAAGATGTAGTCATTTTTATGCCCTTTCAAAGAATAAGGAAATCCCATGCGTGTCAGCCTATCACCCAAAGAAAGGCGTTGGGAACTCACCCAAGGCATGCGTGGATGATGAGCCCCTCCTTTATGTGCTTTATGTGAGAATGAATTATCTACAACATAAAATTAAGTGAAGAGACTGAAACAAACCATATATTCATCTTAGAGCTCGAGAATGGGCTTCTAGACCAATGTATTTATTTAGATAAGAAAAGCATTACTAACATAGATTTGAATCATAAAAAAGGAAATGCATAGGGGTTTACACCTACTCATATGAAATATATATAAAACTGATCCATACGAGATATAAGTAAAAGCGGAACCACATATATTCTTATTAAGTACGTTGATAACCACATTACATTTCTTGAGGCAATCATAGACCCATATAATAGTGCGAGACTCAATGTCATGCATCGGCCGGACTTAAGCCTTTCATAGTACAACATACTCTAAGTGGTCCTCCATGGGAGTGTGCTACTTCAGATGCGAGCTCTCCATCCTTCGCCATGACGAACTTCGGAATCTTCTATCACAAGGCATATATTCCTTTCATGGGCTCCAAGTTACCGAGTTGACACCTTATCCGCTCTACATGCACAGTCGGGTCATGCTTTCCTCGTGTTTTGACCGATATGCCAAATATGGTCAAGTCCCAAAACCTTTTCTCTACCTTACACGTGCACCGGTGGTCATACTAAACCCTCCAAAAACCTGTTAGACATGCTTTCGCCTTGCACACCCTTCTTCAAAAAGGCCTTGTGCGCCCATGCAAATTCTTGTACTTAGCCAATATTTTAGGGGCCCAAAAATGTTGAAGGATTCAAAATCATCTATAATATCCCATACCCAATGCCGATAGGATCTCATCCTAGGATACTTTATGGCAGCAGTATTTCTTACTTGCATTACCAATTTTGAGTTTCCAGAGACTCTCAACCTGTTTGATGCCTTCTTTTTGGGCCGTGGTTAAGCCATGCACCAAGGCCTCATATTTTTCCTCATTACTGGTATAGGAGAATTGGAAATGGAATGACTAAAGTATCTTTCTTCCACTTGGGGATAATAAGAAAACTCGGGCTCCTGAGAAATTTTGCTTTCACCCCCATTGAAATGCGGGGTCCATATCTAGGACTCTTTGGAGGGATTCCCTTTCTTTTTATCATATTATTTTTCCACCTTAGGGATCACAGAGTCCTCATCAAAAATGATATAAGTTCCCAAACCAGTGGAGTCAAAGTTCCCAAAAGGATCACCCAGGGGAAGGTTGGATAAATGGCCATAGCTTTGAGGGTCTCCATCTTCTCGTGCATGATTCCTCTTCCCTAGTAATCATAACATGGGAATCTTCAAATCTGGATGCCACTTGGTCCGTTATATGCTCTTTGGTGAGGGGCTCTAACAAGACCTTCATTTTAGACCCGTATTTGGTTCGTAGAATCAAATGAGACCAATCTAGAGACATATAGCCTCCAATCTTAGCTATGAAATCATGAGAGAGGAAAAGCCCAAAGATTGACACGACATCAATTACCACTATATCCTGTGAGATAATTACATTTGGGTAGGAATAGAGCTATAATGGGAGTCCCTTAATAACTCCAATGGTTTGAATAGACCTCCCATCCAATTACATGACTCCTCTCTTTAAGGGCTCATATTTAATGCCCAAGGCATCTGTAATTGCCTTGGGCATGATTGTAGTTCTTGCACTAGAGTCAATCATGGAAATATGTAATAACTGTTTGCCTATGATAAGAGTAATAAATAAGGGGTTGGGTGTTGGTTTACTCACCTCTTCCTTTTGACTCAACAATACTACCTCCATTGAGACACGAGTGGATTTTACCCATTTCTTCTCCTTGACGGAGGTGGTTGGATCATCATTTGGTTTGAGTTCTTCTTAGAGCAACTCCTTCTGCTTTAGGATGCTTAGAAGATCCCACAAGGATACATTAGCTAGAACTTTCTTGAGTTGTTGTACCACATTAATTGGTCCCGACATCAATGATTTAGATGATGAGTAGTGTTTTGTTCCTTCACCAACATGATTGGGGACATCCCGATTATGAATGGTTCCCCTTTGATATTCATTTATGATAATAAGTGGTGTCACGAGTTATGATGGTTGAGGACTCTTACGTAGCCTACCGGTCATGCTTGGGATAAGAGCGTCTGTCTCTATGATCCTTTTCTTAAAGTGAGTGTTGTAATTAAACTGAACAAGATTTGAAATAGATGCTTCATTTGTAAATATGGATTCCTCTCCTTCTATCCAAGAGAAAAGAGTGTGCTCTAGTGCGATCTCTACTTCCTGTTCCAAGGACATCCCTTGAATTTGTGTGAAGAAAGTAACATTTTGGACTCCTGTGGACTGATGAGGTCTGGATGTACCAGCATCATAACCTTCTCTTGATCATTTTTCAGCCACCTTTTGTTGCAAGTTACCTTAGGGGAAATCTCTTGGCATGTGGGAATCATTATAGGGAAGTAGCACATGTTAGGGTCCTCAGCCAAATGGTTTTGGTGGTACCATCTCTCTCCTGCTATTGGGGAATAGTCGGAGCGATGTTGGTATAGGTACTAGATAGTTAGGCAATTTTTACGGTGGAAGTCTCTGGATAGTATGATATTAATAGGAATAGGTAGGCTGCTTTACCTTGATAATTTTGATAATTTTGTCTTGGATAAGTGACCTAATTCCTTTTAAGATTTACTATCTCGTTAGAAATGTTTCTCAGAATATTTTTCATTTCCTCCATTTCGGGAGAAGAAGATGAAGATACGGCAGTGGGAGTTGGAGCCAAATGAGAAGATGGGTAGTTATACAAGGATGTAGGGGCTTGAGTAGGTGTTTCACCTATTTCTTAGATCATTTCTTTGAAGTGTTGATGAAACAAATAGGGTAAGGCGTAGGGGCATACACTGTTCAAATGCTAGTTGATGGGTTATTGCGTGCGTATGACTTCGAATCCACATGCCTGATCGTGAGAGCTTCCTTTTTGCTAGGAGGAACTACCTGTAATGCAAAGAAATACCACTAGAAGGAATTAAACAATATGGGAAGTGAACTACCTAGCGTATGCTAGATCCAAAAAGTGTGATACTTCCTAGATGGCTATCAGTCCACTATTTTAAACAATTTAATGCTATAAATAAAGTAAATCCTATTGTAATTTGAAATGATTTAGGTATCTCACTTAAAACACAATAAGAAATAGATCTAATCTAACAAGCTAAGCTAGAATAGAATCCAAATGTCAAATGATTGGTTCTGGGTTCTGTAGGTTTGACAGAGGTCTCGGGTAGATCACAGGTGGATGAGGGTGAGATGAAATTTGGTGGGTAGGTCTCTGTTCTAGAATGTATGGGAAAATACAAAGACCGATGTCGGTTAAGGGTAATCGAAAGTGGTCGGGGTGTAATCGGTGCTTTGAGTTCTTGTGGAAATTTGGAAATGCCACATAACAAGCTTTGGGTCCCCTCTCTGATCACAAAGGATTTTGGTTAGTAGGGATGAGGTATTGGGTGACTGGGTAGGATTCGGAAAGGTTTAATGGGTGTATGGAGGTGGAAATGTTTGAGAAGGTCAATAGGTGGCTAGGTAAACAATAGATGATAAAATGAAATAAACCAGAAAAGTATGACATTATACTTACTTGGATTCTAGTCCTGAATGCCTGTGAGTGAGGGATGAAGGTGTTGATGAGAGGATTGAAGGTTGCAAGTGATCACCAACTGAAGGAGAGCTTCTAAATGGTGCATGTACATTCCTCTTTTCTTGGTTAGATCAAATCATGGCTGGGATGGCTATGCAAGAAAAGATGTTTGATCTCCTTCCTTGCATGTGGATTCTCACTGGAATTCACTCTCTGAAGATGTGTTAATGCTTACCAAACTTCTGCTTCTTACTTCTAACTTCCAACCTTGAGAATAAGGTTGTTTTGGGGTTAAAAGGGTAACCGATGATGGTTCCATCTTAACCGGTGATGGTTAGGGGTAGCGATGTTAGTCAAGGTGGGATTTCATAGGTTTACTAAACTAGGGAGATCCTCTTGATTTCCTTGGATCTTATCGTTAACCCATAGATTAGACTGGGAGCTTCTTGTAAGCATGCGGGAATGTGGTTAGAGGGAATGTAGGCATTGATTTTTAGGGTTTGGGTAAGTCTCAGTTAGTTATGGCAACTTACTAAGAATAAATCTTAGGGTGAGTGGCTTGGTGAGGTGTATAAGTGAATTGTATGTGTAGATAATTAATTAATTAAATTAAATTAATTAAATTACTATTAGTGGGGTGAAGGGGTGATGGCTAGGTGAATGTGATGAAGGGTGTTTATTCATCGAGGGACCAAAGGGGAGTGTGACCTAATTTTAGTGTCTACATTTTGCCCCTTTTTGTTACATAGCTTGTATTGGTAAGCGATGCTAACAAAAATAAGATGTGGTTGCCCCATGTGTGGGTGAAGGTGATCCCCCTCAAACTAGGAACTGATGAGGTAGAAGGGAGAATCGGTGAGTGGTTTGATAAAAGGTAAATGGGAGGAAAAGACAGGTGGGCACGGGGAGAAAGGGTTAAAGGTCTACTCGGGCAATCTAGGTAATGGGTCTGGGTCAAAGGTAGCAACAGTCAAATGCATGCACATGAATAAACTGCAGCATGCTCTTTTGGGTTGAAGAGCGGAAAACTCTACATTGTCTAAGGTCAATAGGTTTATGCAAACAAGGTTGAAGTGAATCCGGTATCAAGGTATAGGATATGGTCGGGAAACACAACGTAGGTAAGGTACGGGAACATTTAGGTATGTTTTGGTACACCAAAGGTAGGATTGAGATAAACGGTCATGGCAATAGGCTAGGTAAGGTCATCGGTCAATCAACATAGGTAAGAGTGTTGTAAGGTATAACAAACACATGAGATCAAAGGTCACTAGCGATGGTCAGGTCAAAACATCTAGGTCACGATGCGGGTAAGGCCAAGGTAGGGGTAAATAATAAGTCCCTAAATGAGGAAAAATGAAGGTAGTAAATGATAAGGTCGGGAAAGGTAAGGGAAATGGGTTGGGTAAAGGTGTGGTTGGGGAAAGGATCGAGGTAAAGGGTGGGGTAAAAGAACAAAATTGAGGGAAATGTTTGGTGGGGTTCATCGATGCGGTCAAGGATAACTAACTACGGTATAGGGAAACCAACGATGGTAAGGTAGGGCACATGATTGATCTTGGTCAATGGTAACCAACGATGGGGCGGGGGGGTACACCACGAGCACTAGGAGCGAGTCCCGGTTCATAGGTAGGCATAGTGTAGGTTTACGTAGGGCAGGTACAAGGGTTGAGACCTATGGAACCACCATAGAATGTGCCTGTATATAGGTTACGGGATGTCCTAGGTGAGGTGAGATATTATCAGGACCAACTTATGGCTACCGGGATGGATTTCATATCCTATGCAGTATAGGGCACAATAGGCATCCAGTGAGAGGACAAGATCCCACACTCATAGTGTGGAGAGCATAGGAGGTTAGTGAGCTCTAAGGCTCGATCAGGGAGAGGCCACTAGTGCACGATGACCAGCTCTAGGTGAGGTTCCAGTAGGGACACAGGAGGCTGAGGGTATAGGTGACACAGAGATGGAGGACATCCGGTGAGATGCCTGATATGCGGTCACCTAGTTTTTGATGTATACTAGTTATTTTTTGATACATATACTAGCTGCGTCTTTGCTCAAGACAGTGAGGATGTATGAGTGATTTGTATATTTTGAGCATATATCGGCCTACGTGCCGAAGATATTTTGTATTGATTCATTTTTTTTTGTATATATGAGACCGACTTGTGTGCTGATGACATTTTGTATTGTATATCGGCTGCGTGCCAACATTTTGAGATGATGGACATGATGAGATAGGCATGTATATTGAGCCACACATTTATTGATTTATATGATGAGATACATGGTATTTTGTGATTGGTTGATGTGTTTATGAGATATTGGTTTATGGCTTGTGTTAGATGAGATATGGGTTTGTTGTTTTGATATGGATGGAAAGTAGGTGAGTTAGGCATGATGGAGTCAGGTCAGTTTAGGCATGGATCGAGTCGGGTTGGTTAGGCATGGATTGAGTCGGGTTATAGGCATGGTTGAGTTATGTCGGTTTAGGCATGGTTGCATTATGTTGTTAGGCATGGTTGAGTCATGTTTGTTTAGGCATGGTTGAGTCAGGTTGTTAGGCATGGTTGTGTTAGGTTTGTTTAGGCATGGTTGTGTTGAAAGTAGGTGAAGTTGTGATTCATTATTTTTTGCAATAAATGCTACTATGGGTCATATGTGAGATGTGGTATAATTTATGCATAGTGATGATAGAGAAATGGTAGGTGTAATAAATGTATAAAATATGAAGCAACTTGTTATGTATGTGGCTTAATTTCCAATGTTGTATATAAAAGGGAGACTAAGTGAGATATGGTGTAAATGGTGGGGAACATGGAAGATGAATTGTTTAGGGTAGAGGATGGCCGAGCTAACCTCCAAGGGCCCCATGCCCTCGGAGTGCTGCCTACATAGTCCCGACGAAAAGGGACCTCAGGCCGATGTAGTTCTCCCATAAGCTAGGGAAGAAAATGAGGAGGTGTGAAAATGAGTTGGTAGGTGTTTGGGCATGTTGTGGGTTTAGGTTTGTTAGGTGTGGGTGGATTATAGGAAAAATGATGTAGGTGGGGGCGATTGTGGCGAAAGAAGGAGATTACCCCAAAAGTAAGCGTCGGGGACCAAGTCCTATATAAGGTAATCAAAATGTAAACAAAGATGGTTAAAAGATAAAAGGGGAAAATAAAGCCACGTGATTGGGCGAGGATCATACCAAGTAGATCATACCTTAGAGGAGGTGATGAACATAAGACCCTAAAGACATTACAAGATGGACTATTCTACGGTGAAAAGTAGTCACATGATCACCAAATGTATAAGTTCCAAGAAATCCCTTGAGGCAAAAGTAGGGAATGAGAGTGGGCATGGTTCACGGTGGTGAAGAGTAGGTAATTTTTTGTATGGTATGAGGTAGCATGCACTTGAGCAAGAGATCCGAGGTCACAATGGGCAAGTCCATGAAAAAATGGTTGAGTGTTTTGAATTATAGTTGAGAAAGACTGATTGATGTAGGAGTCTATATGGGAAAAATTGAACTCCTTGAGGTCTTCGTGAAGCTGATCGATGCGGGAAGCTTCGGTTGCTCTCATTTTTTTTTTTTTTTGAAGAGATTTACATAGTTGTCCTTCATGGGATCAATCTATTTATAGCATCAATTGGTCGAGAGGAAGATGTCCTTTTGAGGGAGTCATATTTTTATTAGAATTTTGACTCAAGGAGTTTGGTCCCATCGTGAGGTCTTTGTAATCATGGACAAGACCACGGTGAAAGATAGGAATCTTATTCAAAGGTTAAGGTGAAATGACTATGGGATCTCATCTAAAGGTAGACGAAAAGTATCCATGAGAATTATGCTATGTGCAGTGCCATGGTACACATATTTAAGAGAAGATAACGAGGGACGGGTACTCACATGATTTGTGTTTAATCATTAGGGATGTGTATGGAGTGAATGACACTCAAGGGATGAGCATGGGAAGAGACAAAGGGTGAGGTAGGATGATGAGTCAATAATAGAATGGTCGAAGATGCAAGGTGTTAAGGGGATCAGGTTGAGTTTACCCTCAAGAGAAGATAAACGATAAGCACCTGATCCATAGGTATGAGTCACGATGTATGGTCCAAGCCAATTAGGAGAAAATTTTACTGTTTACTTTTTTCTCCTTTGGTTATGTGTTTATTTTCTTTCAGGACAAGGTCACCAACTTGGAAGGTTTGTTCATGAACATATTTGTCATAGGCACGTTTGATACGTTGTTGGTAAACTTGAAGGTGATCCAGAGCATTAAGACGATATTCGTCTAATAACTCTAGCTGTGCTAAATGGTCCTGACAAAATTCATCATCAGTGAGCATGTCATGGAGAGAAATACGGAGTGAGGGGATTTGGAATTCGAGAGGTAGAACAACCTCTGTACCATAGACCAGAGAAAAGGGTGTGGCCACAGTAGAAGTGTGAATACTAGTGTGGTATGCCCACAGGGCAAAAGGAATGTGCATATGCCAATCCTTCCCAATATCATCAACCACTTTCATGAGAATTTTGTTGAGGGTTTTGTTAGTGGATTTGGCTTGGCCGTTGGTTTGTGGGTAGTAGGGTGATGAGAAACTAAGCTAAATGCCGAAGGCATTGCAAAGTTTTTGCAATGTTTTGTTTTTGAATTGTTTTCCATTGTCAGTGATGAGGTGATGAGGAACACCAAAGCAACAAATGATGTGGTCATTAATAAACTCACATATTTTCTCGATTTTGTGGAGATGAGTGGTATGGCTTCTACCCATTTTGTGTAGTATTCGGTAGCAGTGATGATCCATTGATGGCATTGGGAAGAATGAGGATTGATTTCTCTGACAAGATCCAAACCCCATTGAGAGAAGGGCCAAAGGTCACGAGCAACCTGTAAGGAATGAATGGGTGTATGATGAAGATTGGAATGTTGTTGGCATTTTACACAACATTTGATGTAGTCGCAACAATCATGGTTAAGGGTCAGCTAGTAATAGCCTAGGCGAAGAATACGCTTAGCAATAACAAGGCCACTAAAGTGACCTCCACATATGCCATCATGAACCTCCTTAATGGTATAAGGAATTTCAGAACTTTTGAGGCATCGTAAGAGAATACCATCAAATCTGCGCTTATAGAGGAGTCCTCCCAGGATGACATAATGAGAGACCTTTTTAAGGAAAGCGCGTTGTCCATTACGGGTGAGATCAAGAGGTAAGATGGAGAGAGAAAGGTAGTCAGAGTATTGTTTATACCAAAGGTCACTCTAGTCGGGGTGTCGGTTTCGATCAAGTAAACATCATGAGGTAAATAAGAAGGTGAATGGAGGCATTGTATGGTGAAAAATATTTTGGAATCGGTGGGTGAAGCGGGTATTTGGGAAGCTAAGTAGGCCATGGTATCTACAAATTTGTTGGTGGAACGTGGGATGGTTTGAAGGGTGTAATGATCAAAGGTGGTTAAAATTATGTCTACATTGTAACATCCTCATTTTTATACATTAGAACAAGTAAATTTTTTTTTTTTTGACAAATGCTTCCTAGTTCTAAATACATAATTTAGAACTCACAAATCAAAAACAACCATTCTCACAACAGATAACCATATGCAGCTGTAATGACTCGGAGCACCTCCGATCTATTCATTCCATGACTCGGTAATCTACCGATCTATTCATGAGTATTAAGAGTTGGTGTTTTTATTTAACACATCACTCTTGCGGTTCTCTTCCCTAATCTAGGATTCAGAATGCTCTGTCCAAGGAACCTATCTGAATAATTGTTACCATTATTCATCGGCATCTCATCCCTTAGACTAGGTGACTTAGGACAACGCAATCAGCAGCTTGCGATACTTTGGCCAAAGATTTGAAACATACCGCTTATGTCTCGTATTCCTTGATGGCATACTCGTCAATCTGGAATACGTCCTTCACCCCATTCCTATGTTATGTAGAATGTCTTATACTGACTTCTGTCAGACTCTCCTGTCCCAAGTTATTCACTCAGGAACAAATTAGTAAGATGACAACGTTATAGGGATGCTCTCGAGGACTAGGGATACGCTGACATACTGGGTCAACCCTAGTTAATCCAGTGTGTCAAGATACCCCGAGTCTCCTAGGGCAGCCTTATAATGTGACCACATTCCTAATCAGTCCCAGAGTAACTTGTTCGAGTTTAAGGTGTAAATCTTAACGATCAATGCAAAGGGTGTCGTCATAAGTCACCTGCATTGTTGTATCTTCGAGAAGATCCTAATCTTCTCGAAGGTACAACCCTACAGTTGACTTGTGCCGTCAACCTTTAAATCCACCTCGAAAAGATCTACTTATTAATAAGTGTTACATACGTTGAGTTAAAAATTATACTATAAGACACTCCCTTAAGGTTAGTCTTTCCCAATCCCTGGGTTCCTCACCTTAGAATTACCTTTCATAGTAAAACCCTTTACACAAGAGAAGTTATTAAGACTAGAGGTCCCTTCAAGGAGTTCATAGAATATACATAATTCTAAATCAACAAAATTGGACAATAACCCTCAACCTTCACATGAGATTGCTAACCAAACCCTTTTTAGGTTTATATCAGTTCTCATAACTGAATTTATATCTTACTTAATAGTATCGAGATATAGTGATTAAGAATCCAATTAAATGTTGTCTTGACTTAGATCAAGACTAGGAAGTAATAATTTATTCAGCTCGTTTAGCTTCCTGCTCAGGTTTATTTTAACCCTAGCTTCCAGAAAGATAGTGATCTAAATTCCAATTTAGCTTTAGATAGAACATACTAGAACTACTAAACAATCATAAGTATTCAGTCACATAATCTTGCAAGCTTACTTAGATAATCACAAAATTCTCCACTTTATACAATAATAATAATGCTCTCAAGATCATTCGAACCGAAGAAGGTCAAACCATCAAGATACGAATACAAACACATAAGTAACAAATACCTCTTTTCATTCCTTTCAAGCTAATCAAATACATTTTATGCATTCAGCATACTTGATACAATACTCAACAAAAAAAGAACATCTTTCTTCAAGTAGTACATTCAGAGAATCAAGCTGTAATTCATCATAAAACCAAATTAAACAATCTGAACATCCTATCAGATCTGCGTGCTTTTACCACTTACGGCAACCATCTGCAAAAATTGTCAACACGGGTCAGTTCGATGAACTGAGCATGATAAGCACTAACTCTTAAAACAAATGCAATCCACCAATTGCTCTCATTGAACAACCTGTTTAAATGAAATCATTTCACCAAACATGAAAACATACTTCAGACTATGCCCTTTTGTAATTCAAACATGACTATAACGCGTAACTCGTATTATAGTCACTAAATAGTCCTAGATACTTTTCATGTATTTCTTCATAAATGTTAGTGACCAAGAAGAACAAATGCATCTAAAACAACTATCCATCTGAATCCCAAGGACAACAACATCCAACAGGCCATTATATTCAACAAAATGAATATCCTAACAATTCATGAATCCATCAGTATGTTTTACAAATCCAACAATTAAATATAAATTTATCAACATATACTTTACAGCAGAAGAGAAAGAAACCGAGACATTCAGATGTCCCTTCCAAACATGCTCATGACTGTACCATCCACTTAAGAGTAATGCAATCACATTATACACCTGCGACTAAGCCAGTCGAGACCACAGGAAGAACTACAGTTCAATCTAATCCCTACTAAAACACAACAAGGACAAAAATCGAGAATCGAGCCAACACACAACATATCATGGGCTCCAACAGTGCCAAATTCAACCAATACTTATATTAAAGGTTTAAATTGAAGTTGAATTCATATGACAACAAATCAAGGATCCTAAAAGTACTCACAGCAAAAACTTCTACAGAAGTTACAACATAAATTACTTTTCAGTGACTCCATCGAAGTCGATAACATTTAGTATTCATAATAAAACAACAACATTCATAACCCTAGCTTGACAGAAGTTTAAAATACTAGATACCTTTCAAGGACTCTCACTGAGTCAATATCGACTGTAATCACAACTGGGCTTACACAGAAGTAGAAACACCAGTTACATATCAAGGATTCCAACTGATTCCATAACAACAGTATTCACAACTGAGATTATTCAGAAGAGAAAACATAATATACGCCTCCAGGATTAAAAAGGAGTCTTACCCATGTGGTATTCTTCAAATAAACTTCTACAGAAGTAGAAAGATACAAGATACATATCAAATTCAAGAATTCCAACCAAAACAATAACATACCGTATTCACATCTGAACTCCTTCAGAAGTAAACGTATGGCATTCATGACTAACTTCTACAGAAGCCAAAATACAAGATATATATATATATATATATATTAAGGATTCCAACAGAGCCAATAACAATAAGTATTCACAACCAGGCTTATACAGAAGTAGAAACACTGGTTTCATATCAAGGACTTCAACTGAATCCATAACAACAGTATTCGCTCTAAGCTTAAGCAGAAGATGAAACATAAAAAGAACTCCAACTGAGTCTGTACCACAAAATTCATTGCTAAGCGAAAGTATTCATAACAAGGCAACATAAGTCGTATTACCAGTTACCCCTCAAGGACTCCAACTGAATCAAACTAATAGTATTCACATTTATGACTTCTACAGAAGTCCAAAATATACGAAACATTCCAAGGACTCCACAGAGTCATTTCGTATATATATAAATATATTGCAAACTATCAACGGATTAAATCCCATAATTGCAACACAAGGGGGAAAACTTCTACAAAGTCGCATTCAAATACTATAAACACAACAAGTTATCCAATCAGAAGTAACTTAAGTATTATAGCAAGATCCAACAAGATTCAGCAACCATAACATATATTACTCATGACAAAACTTTTAAAGAAGTCGTATATACTGTACATTCAAGAAATCCAACAGTATCATTTTCAACAAGTGGAAACAACAAGGTATCGACTGAAGTCTGAATCAAACAAGAAAACAATTCATGGACTCCTACAGAGCCGAATTCATATATTTTCCTTGCAACATTTCTACAAAATCTAACCGGAATGCAAAACACAGCAAGATAGTACATCCGTTCGAAACAAAATGCACACCCATCAAGGGTTCACTTGAAAAATCGAGCCAGTAAGAAGATACAACAACTAATTCACACAAAGCTACCATAAAAACCAACTGATCCCAAAAATCATCTGAACAGAGTTGTTCTAATGAAATCATTTGAAAGAAAGCAAGATTTTTAAAAGTTAGGGCCTAACATGCCTGGTAATGTTGCTTAAAAATCGAAGAAGACCACTGAAAGAGCTCGAGCCTTCTCCTCTTTTTCCATGTTAGATTCAACAACAATAATTTGTTATTTCCATGCCTTATAAACTTTCCTTGACAGAGAAAAGAGCTAGTTACTCTCATATTTGCCATGCAACACCAAGTAGACTGGTGCGAAGAACCAGTGATCAAATAGAGAGAAAACCGGAGCGCATGAAAAACCAAAAAAAACTACCAGTTTTCCATTTTGCATGTCTCCCGAGAAATCCGAGCTCGAAGAGCAATTGAGAATCACCAAATATGTTGATTGATTTGACATCAAGGGCATAGGCAGCTTGGAGACCTAGTACAAGTGCTTTGTATTCGGAAATATTGTTAGTACATTCAAAATATAGTTTGAATGACAAAGGCATGGGTTCTCCATCAAGAGGAATGAGGATAATACCAGCCCCGTCCCCATGCTAACACTTGGAACCGTAAAAATGAGTGTCATTTGGTAAGGGGGCTCGTCTAGGAAAAGGGTAGTAATTGACTCGTCTCGGAAAGTCAAAATTAGAAGATTGATCCCCAAAAATAGGTGTGTTGGCCGCTTTTTTGGTGATAGCTAGGCCCTTGATGGAATTTTGATGAATGAATTCGAGGTCAAGATCAGATAAAATCATAATCCATCATGCAACATGCTAATTTTGATAAGGTTTGGCATACATGAAGTGTAAGGGGTTAGTGTTGGTCACAACATAGGTTTTGTGGTTGAGTAGGTAATGATGGAGTTTTTGGCAAAGAAGACTAAGGCTAAGAAAAGTTTTTCGGGATGGTTGTATCGGGTGTCATGGTCTAAAAGAGTATGGCTTATGTAATAAAGCGCCTTCTCCTTGTGTTGTTCATCGTGATGAGCGAGCATGGCTCCTAATGAATGATCGGTAGCTGATATGTATAGGTAGAAAGGTTGATTGTCTTTAGGTGGAATGAGTACGGGTGGTTGGAGAAGGTATTTTTTTAAGGCCTCAAAAGCTTTATGACAGTCATCTCCCATTTAAAGGAGACATCCCTCTTGAGCGAGATGATGAAATGGTTGACACCGATCGAGATAATTATGAAATGAAATGGCAAATAGACTGTAATTTACCTTACGAGGCTATGGAGTTGTCGAAGGTTAGTAGGTGGAGGCATTTCGAGAATTTCCTTGACTTTAGCAGAGGGTCAAATTCTATACCTTGGAGAGAAATGATAAATCCCAGGAGATTTCCTGAAAGAACTGCAAAGACGCACTTCTTAGGCTGAAGGTGGATGCAATATTTAATGAGGCGGTCAAAGATGGTTTTGAGGATGGCAAGGTGTTTGGAGCAAAATTTAGATTTGGCCAAGAGATCATCCACATAATCTTCCAATATGAGATGCATGCTATCATGGAAGATGTAAGTCATAGCCCACCGATATGTGGAACCAACATTTTTAAAGCCAAAAGGCATGACTCGATAGCAAAAGGTCCCCAAGGGGTGATGAATGAGGTCTTATGTTGATCTTAAGGGCAAGACAAATTTTGTTATAACCCGAGAAGCCATCCATGAGTGATAACATCTCATGACCGGTGGTGAGGTCAACCGGTTGATCAATCTTGGGTAAGGGAAAGTCATCTTTCGGGAAGGATAGGTTGAGGTCATGGAAGTCTATGGAAATGCAGAGTCCCCTTGTTGCTTTAGTAATAGGGACAATGTTATAAATCCAACAAGGCTAATCAATGGGTAAATGAAGGAAATAGAAAGAAGGCGCTAAATTTCTTCTTTGATGAGAAGAGCAATGCGAGGGTGCATTTTCCTCGCTTTTGTTTGATTTTGTTGGCATCGGGAATGGTTATGATATTGTGGACCACTATGGTGGGGTCAATACTGGGCATGTCTGCGTAAGACCAAGTGAAAGCATGGTTATGTTCTTTGAGAAAAGAAGTGATGGCTTCTTGTTCAGCAACATCTAAAGATTGTCCGATCTTTAGGATGTGCGGGTTGTCTTGAGTATGAATGTTGATCTCGATAGTCGATTCATTCAACATGGTTTGTGTCTCAAAAGGTAACAACCGATGAATATATGAGTCTTCTGCACCAAGGTAGGTGAGTATGGATTCATCATCTTGACATTGAACGATGTTGATTAAAGGTGTGTCGTCATTGATCATCTTAAGATACAGGAAGGGAAGAGTGGAAGGGGCCTGCCCTCGCATTGATAAGTTAGAGGCCCCAAGGAAATGGTGTTTATGAAAAAAAAAGTTAGGAGGGATAGATTCAGGATCCATCGACTCCGTCGATGAAGGTGGTGATGAAGGTGGAGCGGGTGAAGAAGTTGGAGAAGGGCTAGTGTCCTTAATGAGTTCAATGCGGGCCTATTTGGTAGGTGGTTTGGGGAAGCCGATACCACTATGATCATTATGTTTATGGGTGGCACATGGGATGATGTTATGGTTTCCTTGCTCGTAAAAGCCAAAACCAAAACCCTTCCACACACATTGGTGTAGGAAGGTGCAGGAAAAATGGCGATTGGTAAGTGATTGGAAGTCAATGGAAAATGGGTGAGTTTGTGATGGTGGTTTGGGTTTGTAAGTGGTAGTATCAAGTCCTCCATAGGTGAGACTAGTACGAATGTGGGAAGGACCATAAAGGAGATGTTCTCCTATACGGTGATCATAGCGAGGATGTTGGTGAAGGATTCCATACTCTTGTGGAGTAAGAAATGTGTTGACACTATATAGGCGGTACTCCCCAGAGTGAGGCATTGAAAAACACCTTCCAAGGGATCAGTGGTTGGTATGTAGGTAGCCAGGTATGGATAATGTGTCGGAGGTCGATGCAGAGGTGGAGTTAACAGATTGGGAAGTTGACGGGTCAGCCGTGGAGGTTATGGTAGTGGTAGGAATGGAGGAGGTATGTATGGTAGAAGCAATGGTTGTACTAGTAGGTGGAGGTGTAGGTGAAGTGGTAGTGGTCGTGGAGGTAGATGACTTGATAGGTATGAGCACATCATTGGGTTGGTAAAGCATGTTGCATGTTTTAAAAGGTGATGGGTTAGATGGAATGGTATAGGTGTGTCCTTCATGTTCAAACTTTACACAATGATGCAAAGTGGAAGGAACGCAACCCATGACACGGATCCAGGGTCTACCAAGCAATAAGTTATATTGGAATTCCCCCTACAAAATGTAAAATAATTCGGGAATAGTGTTGGGGCCCATGCGAATGTGGAGGATGACGGTGCCTAGTGTAGAGGTGATAGCGTCATTGAATGAATGCAACATGACCGGGTGTTTATGCATGCAATTTTTAGGTATGCGCATTTGAGTGAATGCATGGGATGAAATGATGTTAATGCTAGCGCCCCATCAATCATCACACAAAGTGTACCCATATGTCATTCATGTGGATAAGGATGAAGAGGCTGGGTGCAGGTCATCATTTTTGTGTGGCACGATCTCTTCCTTTGAGAAGCTAAGGTAGGCTACTTGGTGAATAGGGTAGGGTGAAGATGAAGATGGTAATTTGGTGAGAGAGGCTACATGATGGGGTGTGATAATAGAGGCTACTGGTGTAGGTTCATTGGGTAAAACCTCAATAGATTGAAGAACATCCATGAGATCTTAATGATGGGATTTCAAGGTTTGAATGAGGTCATATAGGGACATTTTTATGGGAGACTGGTGTAATTGTTTGAGCATGGTGTGATGTGTGATGCCATTAGGAATGGGGTACGTGGGACTGTGGATAGTGATTTTAGGTATGGGTGCAGATGGTATGTTGGGTATAGAATTGGTTAGTGGATTAGTTACATTTTCTTTACCCTTCTGTACACATGTAGTGACATGTATCATGTTGATTTGAGGGAAGTTGGCAAATGGAGAAGGTGTAGGGTGAGTGGTATAACGACACAATAGGAAAAAACCTACCAGAGGAGAAAAACCTGTGAGATCAGTTGGGCGCAACGACATTTAGTTGGTGGTGTGGCAAGTTCTCTAATGTGAACCATGTTAATTTCAAATCTTGGGGGTGGCTCTAGGAGTGGTGAGGGTGGAGGTTGTGGTCGTTGAGTGGGCAGTGTGGGAATGGGTGTCGGTGAAGCAAGATCCTCGTCGAGAAGGTCGTCATTGTCAAAGTTGGTTTCTAGTGGACACAATTGGATAAGGATGGTTTTCAAGGCCTTGCAGTTCTCCACATCGTGTCCTAGCACATGATGGTATGCAAAAATTTTAGTATCATCAAACCCTTTTGGCTTGGGTTTGAGGGGGTCGTAAGGTTTGAGTGGCGGTAATGTGATGACAAAGGTCTCAAGGAGGTTGGTTAAAATTTTGGCATAAGACCCTGCTAGTGGATCACAATGGGAAGTGAACGTGAATTTGGGTATAGGGTAGGAGGGTGTGTGGTCATTTTGACTACCTTACTATGGGGTAGTGGAGTTTTGTTTTTAGGTTTCACCTTCTTGGGTAAAGGTGATGTGGGTGTACGAGGTCTACAAGGAAAAGATGATGGAGGAAGAGGGAAATTTACCCATGGGGATAATGAGGGTGTTGTGAAGGTAGATGATGCGGGTCGTGCTTGAGGTGTGTGAGACATCGGCGAAGTGTAGTGGGTAGTGAAGCAATAGCTGAGGGTATTGGAGGTATGGGTGGTAAAGAGGTTGCAGGTGTAGGTGTAAGTCGGGTTGGGTGTCTAGGTAGGTCAGAGGTTTGTGAGGAAGGAATGGGTTGTTGTGTTTTTGGTTTATTGATGGGTGGAGGTTTCTTGACCATGTGGGGAAGCTAAGATCCTAAGATAGACGAGACAGGTGTAGGTGTGATTGGCATAGCTGGGGTATGAGTTCTATGGGTTTGGTGCTTTTGTTTGGGTGTTGGAGTAGGTATGGTGTTGACTTTGGAGGATGTAGCTAAATCCAGTTTGATAGGTGGATGAGTAAGGCTGGTGGTCGGGGTGACCCCTAAAGTGGTAATGGGTTTAGTCGAGGCAAATGTTGTAGGTATGGGTTTGGGTTTAGGTGTAGGTTGAGTTATGGGTAAGGGTGTGGTTTGAGCTATAACAGGTGTCATGGAAGGGGTTGTGATAGAGGTGGTTGGGTTTGGTTTGATTGGTCAAAATATTTTTGGGTAGATAGTGGAGGTATCAGCAAGGGATCTCTGCATCTGTGTTGAGACGGGAAGTAAAAGGTACCCCCATAGTAGATCCCTATCCACATAATCTAAGTGATCAGCCAAACGTGAGAATGAAATGTATGTAGGTGGAGTTGGTGAGGACCTAATGGTAATTCTCATAAAATGTGTCTTAGAGATGGGGAATTGTCTAGCTTCATCTTCCGTGGGTAAGAGAGCCAAAAGTAGGTCTGTAGGATTTTGGGTGGTGATGGAGAATGCTCGCAAGAGGAAAAGGTATCTCAACTAGGTCTATGATAGGTGGTGGAGATGATGGGTGCTCCTCTATGGGTGGAGGAGGTAATGGGTGCTCCTCTATGGGTGGAGGAGGTACTGTAGCTAAAGGCTCTCTAAGTGGTGAAGCTAGGGGTGAGATGGTCTCAATGTTAGTGAAAGATTCCTCCGTAGGTGATGAAGGAGATGAAAGGTGTTCCTCTATTGGTGAAGGAACAAGGGAGGTTGGTTCGACGCAGAAGGAGGATTTTAGGCTAGGATATCCTCTATGGAAGGAATATGGGGTAATTGGGAGGTGATAAGTACATCATTAAAGATAGCGTGGACCTCACGAGTATGGGTATCATGAGTTGAGGTCTCACCGGTTTGATCAGATGAAGGGGCATGGTTGGGAAATGGTTTCTTGAAGATGTGTAGGTTTTGGTTGGTAGGTGCATTAGGATTATCCATGGTTAACTCACCTTTCTCAAGCATTTCTTGGACAATATTTTTGAAAGTGATGCAGTTGCCATCACTATGACCCTTTACTCAATGATAATTTTAGAAATGATGTTCTTTATACCATGTAGGAATGGGGAGAGAAGGGTCAAAACAAGTGTGTGGTTTTATGGGTGTAAGAGTGATAACTCCAAATTCGATAAGATTTTCTAAGATAGAAGAGTAAGGCTCCCCAATTGGGGTATATTTCTATTGCTCTCGTCTGAATTGAAAAGTCTAGGACAGTGAGAGATTAGATGAAGGGGTAGCTTGATTTGATGGATGTGTTGGGCCGGCCTTAAGTACCACTGTGTTAGTGGTGCCCTTAGCTTTTGAATAATTTTTCTGTGGTTTGGAAGAAGAAGAGGTATCATTCGACTTGAATGTCAAATTATTATTGTGTAATTGGATTTTCTTCTCTTCGATGGCTCGAATCTCTAACTTTCATGCCATAGTGAATGCTTCATTGAATGTTCAGAAGGTTTGGACCTGCAAGGTTGGTGAGATATGCCTAGAAAAATCCTGTGTGAAGAGCTCGATGAGTTCTATTTGTGGAATTCGGAAGGTAAGTTGGTTGATCAGGCTATGCCTATGAGTGACAAAATCTGTGATAAATTTTTCCTCATACTAACATGTGGAGTATAGATCGGTCATGGTAACCTTCTTGACGATATTGATAGAGAAATGATCCAAGAAGGCTTGGGCTACCTGATTGAATGAGAATATAGAGTGTCTAGGTAACCCACTATACCAATCTAATGCAGGTCTAGTGAGGGACATGGGAAAGGTTCTCAAGAGCAAGGCATCATCATGAGCAATTAGATAACACCCATGTTTGAACGACCACAAATGCTGCTGCGGGTCTTCTTTGCTATTGAAATGATTGAATTTAGGCATTTCCCAATACATATGGTATAAGCAGATAGATAGGAATGGATGGGTGGATGGGCTCGTTACAAATCTCGTCGTAGGTGAGAGTGTTGCGGGAGCTGGAAACCAATGCCTCCAATGTCTACATCTTTTCCAACATCAATTTAATTAGGTCGTTGGTGGGTTGTAATGATTGGGTGCCTCCTATAGCATGAGAGGGTTGGTTTTGGGCATATAACGGGGTGGCACTCTAGTGTATGGGGCTGCCATGTAGGTTGATTGAGAAGAAGGCAGTGAAATAGGGGGTATGTACCCGGAATGTATAATGGATGAAACGAGAGGTTGTTGATAGTATGTATATGGGGGTGGAAGGGTCGTGGTAACCCTAGTGGTAATAGGGGCTAATGATTGTGGAATGGAAAGGACCATGTTTTGAAATGGGGTAGGGGTCACCGACACTAGAGGTGGTAATGTAGCTATGGGTATGTGTGAGACATTAGGGGTGGATGAGATTGTGTTTGGGGTAGTTTTCAAGGGTACAGTGGATGTAACAGGTACCACGGAGGTAATAAAACATGGAAGTCATAGCGGGAATATGACCTAACTGTGAAAAAACTATGGGTAAGGTAGATGTGGGCAACATGGAGCTAGATGGGGTCGATGCGGGAGTGGGTGTGAGAGTTGGGGTGATAGATATAGGAATGTCGTATATCAAATGACTTGAGGCATCTCGAGTGGACAAGTGGGAAAGGTAAAATTGCAAGGTGGTAGGGTTTTGGTCAAGGAGTCGTGTGAACTCCTCATCTCCGGTAGTGATAGTAATAGGCTAGATGGGATCCATGGCTGGTGATAAAATGGAAGGTGGTGAAGGACTAGGTGGGAGTGGTTGACAACTAGCATGAAATACGAGTGCACTTTCTTATCTTTGGGTCAACACCATGTGAACCAATACTAATCAGTAGGGCTGCTTCTCTGTAAATGACACAGAGAACAACAGGAATAGGTGAATCTAGCAACAAAAAGTGGATTAAGTACCAAATGGTGGCTAGAATGTGAAACAGGCTAACCAATTCCAGTTAGGGAAAATCGACACTGGTCAGGGGTAACCACTGCCGGTTACTGTAGAAAATGGACAGTGAGTGAACAACAAGGCAGAAGGTAAAAATTGATGGGTATGCCAAATCTGATGATGTTTACAACGTCAATGGGAATGATGACAGTGACAAGGACTATGAAAAGCAAAAGAAAATGAATAAAAATGTCCTTTTGAGTAGGTTAGCAAAAGGACTTGGAACTCGATGTCGGTTGGGTATAATCAACGACAGGTTAGAGGTAATCGACGATGGTTACTGTGAAATTGAAACAATGATGAAAGAAAAGTGGTTGTGAATTAAAATCTGATGTAGAATCAGACCCAAAATTTTGAGAATGATGATGATATGGCCCAGGCACACTTAGGTGAAGCTAGAATACACTAGCTATGATGAGGAGCATGCAAGGATGAACAAAAAAGTGAAGAACGTGATCTCTCACCTCAAAACGCAAGCCAAGCAGAAACACTAAGAAAATGTGATCCTAGGAGTGCCTTTTCTATTATGTTTGTTTAGCTTATGCTATTTAGGGACTGACACATGAATTGTGAAATAGAGTTTTTGGTGAGGATGGCTTCCTACAAAGAAGGAGATCTAAAAGGTGAGGTTTCAGGTATGTTATGGTGGGGGTGGGCTTCGCTTTGAAGTATGACTCAACAGAGAGTGGGGTGCCCACTGTGCTGTGATCATGTGATCACCTACAACTTCTTCTAGGTAGGATGTTGTTTAAGAATGTATGTATTTTGAATTTTTTTGAGGTTTGGTAAGACTCAGAGAAAGAGAAAAGGAAAGAAGTGCTTTTCTACGATTCGTTTGTCAACCATCAGTTGGGCATGACTTCTAGTGTATAGGTTGCCCTCAATTAATGTGAGCTAATGCAATAAATTAGAATGGAATGCACTTATTTTTAAGCCCAAATTAAAATGTGAAATTGGATGACACAATAAGATGAAGAGGAAGAGGGATGCTCTTTCACTACAATGTAGAAAACATGAAGAAATGGTTCTTTTTAATTACACCAAAAGAAAAGTTTCCTTTAGAGAAAATAGAAAGAAGAGGTGGGTTACCAAGGAAGAAAATTAGTGTGTACGCTTTTTAGAAGGGAAAAAAACACATAAATTTTCCTAGGAATGAATGAAATGTAAGGAACCCTGGATGGGTCCCACCGGGTGTGCCAAAATGTTTCACCTGTTTCTTAGATCGTTTCTTTGAAGTGTTGATGAAACAAATAGGGTAATGGGTGTAGGAGGAATACCTATTCAAATGTTGGTTGATGGGTTGTTGCACACGTATGACTTCCTATTGGTCCGAAAATCATCGATTAGGCAAGTTGTGGGGAAATAGGCCAACAGTGTGTAGGGCATAGCCCCTCTTTGAGATAGCAAAGAAAAACTAGTTTATTGCTAATCTATTAAGAAGGAATCTGTGTAAATATACAATATTCTAACTTCAAGGGGTTTTGGGATCTCATCCCAGAGAGGTAGTTCCAACAAAGAACAAAAAGGTAGGAGGGAAGGAATGGAGGAGGATAGATCTAAAGTAAGAAAAGAAATGAATTCTAAGATAGAAAGGTTAGAAGGTTTATGCTTTGGGCTGGTATTAAACATAGCCAAACTTACTTACATAAAAAAATAAAGCAATATTGATGAACTAATGACAATAGTAGGAATGAATCCAACAGAATAAAAACATAGATCTAACTTAAGAAAGATCTGATGCAAATAACACGCATATGTAGCACAAAGTTTGGATACATGTATTAATATTTCTTTTGTTACAAGAAAGCACAAAGTCTTTCTCTCCTCACTTCTCCTTTCATACAAAACATGTCCACTTGGAAAATAACAAGTATTCCATTATTTATAGAAGGAGAGGAGAGAAGAAGACAAAAGCAAACCAACCACTATTTACAAAATATCGACAAGATATTTACAAAATATCTAAAAAGTCAAAAGTTGAATTTGGGCAAGTTCTTGGATGGAAACATCCCATGGTGCAACATGGATGATGTCATCATAAATGCCAAGATAATTTTTAAATATTTTTACAAAAATGATCAAAGCATACACAAGAGGAGAAACTAATCCTCATCATCCCTCTACTCAAACTTGGTGTCTTGATTTTGATCAGGAGAGGTGATGTGACACTATGCTTGATATTCCATAAAATTGCTGATCATCACTTGAAGTTGATCATGATCTAGACCTTTGAAATGGTTGCCAATGACTTTGTAAGTTTCTTTCTCATTCTTGAGCTTGTCAGGTAGCCTGACGAATTCCTCGCATGCATCGATCAAGAAGCCAATGAAATCGCAGTAGGCCAAGAGGTTATTGATTGAATCTCAATCGAAAGTGACCTCTGGTGCCAAACCTTGAGTGAATATAGCCTTGAAGCGCTGGAATGTATCGTCTACTTCCCTCAAGGTGAACAATTCACTGAGCATCCCTAGAGACATCTTTGTAATTGTCTGCTCCATGTTGTATCATGCATCTAGGGCTTCATCCTTGATTTTATCTATCCTCTCCAGGATATATTCCATTTGATCAACCCAATAATCAAATGCAATGAGAGCTTTATTATGTGCCCGTGGGTGATCGATGACGTCGACCTTGAGAGGTCATCACAGAGTAGTTAGCCATTACTTGGAATGTTTCATGTTGTTACCTAGCGTTATCCAACTCATCGAGAGGGAACCTACTACTACTTTTAGCTCTTTATTTTCTTGATCTATATCTTGGTAGAGCATTGTAAATTTCCTAATCATTTCCTAACTATCTCTAAGGATTCACTCAATCTAGGAGGATACTGTTGTGCCTTGTTCACCAATTTTAGCATATTCATTTATTTTATCCTGACTGAGAAATTCCATGGGTTTGGCGGCAAGTCACAGGAGGAGTGTTTCCCATTTTCTACAATGCTTGGAGGAGATGTTTATTTTGTTCCTTGAGTATTCTCTTCTCCTCTTTTGCTTCTTGTAGCTTCTTGTAGAGAGCATCCACAGTAGACAAGGCCTCTCCTTGTAGGCTTTCAGATGAGGTTCCCATTGTGACTTGAGTCACTATGAAGTCTGTGGGAGATAGATCCTTCTTTTCCTTGGTGGGGTCCGGGTATGCAATCTCCATGACTCTCTCCCCTGAAGTGCTTTTGAAAAGCGAGCTATTGCTTTTTGATTCTTGGGTCCCTTCTTCAGAATGATGGAGAAGTGCGATGGGAACCTTTCTCTTATGCTGACCCAGATGGTCAAAAATCCAACTAGGACTTATGGGAGTGGGAGTATAGGGAATAGAAGAAGAAACGAGGGTGAAAGGGGAAGCAACTGTGGAGGCCTCAGGGAAGAATGTCAAAACACTCGGTGGTGGCATTGACAAGGAGTCCAATGCACTACTGCTTGTGGGGCCTAGAGTTACTAAAGGAGAAGAGAAGGACATGGAAACAGAAGGGATCTGCAATTGGATGGAGGGAATACTGGGCGACAAATCTACAAGAGAGGAGAAGATGGAAGAGGTGGGAGATGGAAGGGAGGAAGGTAGGGGAGAAGACACATCCATAGGAATAGATGTTTAAACGACAGGAGGAGGGGAAGAAATGGAAGAAGGGACACTGGGTACCTTAGCAATTATAGTTGTGACAACATCTTGAGTGGATGTATCCATTGAAACTTCATTGTCTCTTCTTCTTTACTTAAATATACTAGGTCGACTAATTGCTTCTCGAAGTAGAAGGAAGGCCTTAAGCTTCTTCTGTTTTCTTGATTTTCCCTCCTTGTCTTTTTTTTTCTTTTCCTTTCGGCACTTGGGACGGTCCGGGAGGTGCTCTCACCGAAGGAGAAGTAGTGAAATCTACACCGAGGTAGGTGAGATAATTCTATTTTCACCAATGTTCGGTGTATTGCAATGTGGGCTTAACCCTTTCTGAATGGTTTTGGTGCCTTGGCCCTGTCAATCTTTGTGAATGGCCAATCGTCCCCATCTATGTCAAGGTAAACCTGATCAATTTCTTGATTAGTCTCTTGGAATTCCTTAGGATGATAGCAATGCCATAGTGGATGATCTCCTCCAGAGCCGGGTTGGGAGTGATCCTTTCACCGATGTCTATCTCATGTGTCGAGTTAATCCAAAAATCTTAGGAACGTGGATGGGATCAATTTTTTCCTTTGGGAGGAAACTCTAGTAGTTGAAGGTTGGCCTTGCAGGAAGTTGTGCTTTAAACTCAGCAATTCTAGCTCAAAGCATACATATCCTTTACTTTGGCAAGTGTGGTGCAAGTGTATTGGCAATCTGTAAGGGGAATGGAGTTCCTCCTTTCTTTCTCTTCATGCACTTCTCATGGTACGTGATTAGATTCCTTGATAACTCCAAGAAGATCAGCTTTGGCCCCGTATACCTTGGCAGCTTTGTTGTTTCTCCTTCAAAATTCACAGCTCCGAGGTATGTGAATGTAGGGAATTGTGTGAATAATGCTCCCCATTTACTTGTGGCAGCAATCACACTCGGGTTAGTCCGACCATGTCTCATGTTTGGCCTCAGCAAGTAAATTACCTCGTAGAAGAAGGCATCATTAATCTTAGAAAATCGAGAGATACCGGCCTCGAGCTTTAGCTCTAGGTAGAATTCATATATATTGAGCTAGGGCCATACCCCATTTTGAGCTAAGCTGCGAAATCTCTTGCTAATGTAGCAACGTATACAACGTAAGAATTCATGTAGAACTTCCCAGTTGTTAGAACTTGTTGAAGCTCTGGGAGATGGTGTTGCTGATGATTTTGCCCCATCCAAAATGCTGATTAGGTGCATTCTTGTTCATGGTTTCTAGATACCTCAGCATCAATTTGTGGAAATAATGGGCATCAGGGAGCCCAAATACTCTATTCAGGAAGGTGATTGTATCACTCAAATCTTCATTGAAGTCACTGCGGTGGATGGTTTGTGGCCATCTACTCACCGGCTTCTTGTTCTTTAGATAAAGCTCATTCATCATCTTGCATACATTTATCCTCATTTTCATCCCAGTGCCTTCTTGCAGTCTTCAAGGCTTATCTCCACATATTTCTGTGATGGGGAATGCCCAGGATCATTTCAAAGTGACGAGTTGTGAGGTCTATGATGGGCTGTTGTTCTTTATTTTTGACACATCTAGTGTCCTTGTTATAGCAGTGGGCAACCAACATGATGAATTCATTATTTACAACACTTACTGGCAGCCCAACTGCAAAGTGTAATCCACTGCCCACTAGTTTGTTCATCCATGGGCCACTGCTTGCCTGGTTGGTCCTTGCCCAAAAGTCATCCATATCAATATGCCCTAGCTTAGAGTCTCTGATGTCAAGGTCGCTCTCTACATATGAGTTAGGCATCTCGACTTTCTGATATTTGTACTTCATCTCTTGTTCCGACTGTTTAGCTTTAGCTTTGGATTTAGTTGGTTTCTTTCTTGATGAAGACATGTGTGAGCTCAAAGATGGATGTTGTTATTCTGCAAGAAGAATCAAGGTCCAATAAAGAAGAGCCATGTCAGCCGTCATGTTATTCATAAAGAAAGCTTGCAGAATAAAGAATGAGTAATTATAAGGCTTAGGGCATAAGACGCAGGTTCATAGCATGCTGTAGAGGCTTAAAATTGTTGGGCACACTTTTGAATACATTGACATGAAAAAAGGTGTACCATTGTTGACATGAAAAAAGTGCACCAAGTTTAGAAAGGGCACAATTTTGCAAGGTGTTGCAAAAAAATTTTCAGCGCTAAGGATAAGGTGCGAGGCACAGTTTTGTAGCACCCAACATGACATGTTGATGTTGTTTAAGATGTGCGTGCACGTAATGAAATTTTTTTGGTGGGGCATAGGAAACGTTTGTGTTATATGCGTTTTAAGTGCACCAGTGCTTTGTGAAGATGTTGCAAGGCAAATCAGTGTGCCTAAGGGTTAGCGCGCAGAAGTGCAGTTAGCAAAACACAACATCGCTAAGTGTTCTTTAAGCTGGCATGGAAAAAGATTTTGTTATTACTGGGCATACAAAGTGCACCAAGGGTTTGATGATTTTTTGCAATTTCTTTGATTTCTTCTCTCTTTTGGTTTTTTCAAATGGTAAAGAGAGGGTTTCAACAAGATAGCAAGTAGGGAAATATGGCCTTTTGGTTTCTTCAAAGGCAGGGGCCTTCTAGATTTGCAGATCTGGAAGGAGAGGAAAAGGGGTTTCAGTTGGTTATAGATTGTTAGGTTCCTCTTTTAGATTTAATCTTTTTATACAAGCCCTAAGCCTAACACAACCAAAAACAAAAACCACAACAACAACAAGGATGGCAGAAGCCACTTACCCGGATTTATAAAAGATGAAGAATGACGTGGGATCCACAAGCTCAAAAAATGGCACGTGGGGGACAAGGATAGTTGACAGGCACAGAGAAAACACTTTTTTCAATTTTCAAATCATGAAAATGATAGGTGTCGGGTGCCTATTTATAGAAAAACTAGCATTTATTACTTCACCAACTTCTTTGGCGTGACTTTGGGAGCGTCGACACAAGGAAAAGTGTGCCTTAGCGCAAATTTGTTGATGTCGACATGACATTTCCTGTGCCTCAGTGACACATTTCATGGTGTCAACAAAATGTTTCAGCGCCTTAGCACACATACTTAGCGCATGTTTTATGATGTTGACATGACATTTCCAAGTGCAAAGGGCTTTCTAAGGGGCACACATTTTGGTATGTCAACATAACAATTTCTACACCTAGTTCAAAAAGGCACGTTTTTGAGAGTGTTGACACACCATTTTCTGTGCCGAGTTAAAGAAGCTGAAAATGGCTAAGTTCTAAAAAAACTTGATTTTCGAAAGGGAGTTTTAGGCCATTTTGAACGTTATCAGACTTCTTTAGGGGACCAAAATGGAATTTTTGGTATGGTTACCTACAAATTTCCCTTGTCAATTTTGCAGGATAACACTTCCGAATCCATAGCTGATCATGAGAGTTTCCTTTTGGCTAGGAGGAACTACCTGTAATGCAAAGCAAGACCACCAGAAGGAATTAAACAATATGGGCAAAGTGAACTACCTATCGTATGCTAGATCCGAGAAGTGTGATACTTGCTAGATGGCTATTAGTCCACCGTTATAAACAATTTAATGTGTAAATAGAGTAAATCCTTTTATAATTTGAAATGATTTAGGTATCTCACTTAAAACACAATAAGAAATAGATCTAATCTAACAGGCTAAGCTAGAATAGAATCCAAAGGTCAAATGATTGATTCGGGTTCCGCAGTTTGACAGAGGGCTCGAGTAGATCACAGGTGGATGAGGGTGAGATGAAATTTGGTGGGTAGGTCTTTGTTATGGGCTATATGGGCAAATACAGAGACCGATGTCGGTTAAGGGTAATCGGGGGGGGTGTAATCAGTCTTGAGTTCTTGTGGAAATCTAGAAATGCCACAAAACAAGCTTTGGGTCCCCTTTGTGATTACACAAAGGACTTTGGTTGGTCAAGATGAGGTATTGGGTGACTAGGGTAGGCTTCGGTGAGGTTTTAATGGGTATATGGAGGTGGAAATGTTGGAGAAGGTCAATAGGTGGCTAGGTAAATAATAGATGATAAAATGATGATGAAATGAAATAAACCAAAAAAGTATGACGTTATACTTACTTGGATTCTTGTCCTGAATGCCTGTGAATGAGGGATGGTGGTGCTAATGAGAGGTTTGAAGGTTACAAGTGATCGTAAAGCGAAGGAAAGCTTCTACATGGATTGCATGTACATTCCTCTTTGCTTGGTTAGATCAGATCATGGCTGGGATGGTCATGGCGGGAAAAGATGTTTGATCTCCTTCCTTGCATGCGGATTCTCACTATAATTCACTCTCTGAAGATGTGTTAATGCTTGCCAACCTTCTACTTCTTGATTCCAACTTCCAACCTTGAGAATAAGGTTGTTTTGGGTTAAAAGGGTAATTGATGGCGTTAAACGCTTAAGGAAATGGTTAGGGGTAACGATGATGTGGTCAAGGTGAGATTTCCTAGGTTTACTAAACTAGGGAGATCCTCTTGATTTCCTTGGATCTTATGTCATTATCCCACATATTAGACTGGGAGCTTCTTGTAAGCATGCATGAATGTGGTTAGAGGGAATGTAGGTATCAATTTTTAGGGTTTGGGTAAGTCTCGTTAGTTATGACAACTTACTAAGAATAAGTCTTAGGGTGAGTTGGCTTGGTGAGGTGTATAAGTGAACTATATGTGTGGATAATGAATTAATTTAATTTAATTAATTAAATTAATATTAGTGGGGTGAAGAGGGTCATGGCTAGGTGAATGTGATGAAGGGTGTTTATTTGTCGAGGGACCAAAGGGGAGTGTGACCTAATTTTAGTGTCTATAGTAGGGCTTGGTGCCTATGATGGTGGAAGGGGGCTATCTCAGGGTACATTGGCAAAGGGGTTTTGGGAGGAAGTTTCCCGAAGTCTATTAAATTGTTCTCATCTTGGAAAACAATTTTATAGGCTTGTATTAAGGAATCCAATCCTAATGACTAAATCATTACAAAAATATCTGAATTTAGATATTTTAAATAAAAGATGATAACCATACCTATAGGTGGCCTTGCCAGGACCAAAATCCTTTGCCAAGTTTTATGGAACCTGGTGTTGAAATCTATCATTAGCTCTTGCGGGCCCTTCTTGATGTTGATAAGTTGTTGTAGGAGTGATGATCTGTCTCCCTTTTTGAATCTTGCCACCAACACGTCCCTCAGCTGGTCCCAAGTGCTGATAGTATTAGGAGTCAAGGATCGATACCAATCCAAAGCCTTTCCTTTGAAGGAAGTGGCTAAAAATGTAATGTGACATATAACTCCCTGATATAATATACAACACATATTTTTGCTACATCCTAGAGATGTTCCTCAGAGTTTTGAAGTCTTCTCCACTAAATTTGGGCAATGCCTTTAGTGCATTGGCAGGATAGGATTCCACACCATCGGGGTGTGGGAAAAATGAGCGGAATCCCTTGGTTCTATGAAATGAATTTCCTTAGAGGCTGAGCTTGAACGTGAGCCATTAAAATAAGTTTGAGGGTTTGAGTTGATTGTGTGAAGGGCCTACTTGGTGGAGGAGTTGAGAGAGTCTAATTTAGAGGGGACGAAGATCTCTAGATCTATCTATCTCTTGTCACAAGGCGGGGATAAGCGTAAATAGTCAAACATAAATTATTCCTTACTTCTTACTCTTGTTCGGATTCATTTTATAGACTAGAGTAGACCAACTAAATACTGCTAGAATCAGTAGATTTTTGATGATGAAATATCCAAATGTGTAGATGTTGGTCCCACTGGGCATGCCAGAAAATTGTTGACAATTATATTTGCAGATGAACCGTCAGAGTCGTTGGATACCTTAGGTTAGTGGGACGTGCACCCTAAGGTAACCTATAGATTTTAAAGAAGTGGATCTTCTCTGGTGTGGGATAGGGTTAGGAGAAATCTTTAAAAGAAACATAAAACTAACTAAGGTGATGCACCAGAATAGATCCTAAAGAGATGGAGAGATACCCAGGGAGATTATTTGAAATAGTTTGAAGAGCATTATAGCATGATCCACTTATTTTAGATATACCTTAGATTTACCAAAGTCTGAGGAGATGAAAGACATGAAAAACATAGATAATAGATAAGTCAAAAACCCAAGGAAGTATGAAAATAAAGACTCAGAATATGAATGCCAAAGTACACAGAACAAGGACCCTTATTTATAGAGGAAATGATGCATAAGGCCAAAGTGGCACAAATTAAAATTTCCTTATATAATGGAGTCTTGCTAAGGCTAGATATTACAAAAATGAACCTTCAATATATTTTACAACTTTGGTCTATTTTTTTAAAGCTCCTCCTTTCCTTCCGGATCAAAGGTCCTTTTATAGATGTTCATGGTTTTTCTTTGACATCCGGGAATTGGATCTTCTACTCGCACCTTCAATTCTCTTACATGATCTTCTCTTTTTGGGTCAATATCTCAACTACCTATTGAGATATTTGTGTTTGTCTTTAATTCACCCAACTAGCACTCTTTGAGTTGGTGATGATATTTTCTACCACGTGGAGGGTGGGCACTCTTTTGAGAGTCTTTCCTGGGACTTGGTTTTCTAATATACACCTGAGAGACGCGTGGTGGGTATGCGCTAGTTTGGGAGTCTTCCTATTTTTATTTATTTAAAAGTGCACCTGGGTGACACATGGAGGCCCTGCGCATTCTTGCTATGATTTTGACTTTTCAACCTATCGGGAAGCCTTTATCGAGCACGGGAAACGTGGACAACACAACGCAAGTTTGAGAGCCCTTTATCTTTTTCTCCATGCCCTAACGGCACCGACGAGATACATGGACACCTTTCACATTCACTTTATACTTAGTTGATTTCAAGCTTGAGAGGACAAAAGAAACAAGGGTTGAGGTGACAAAATATGGTGATCAAAAGAGTTTTATGCAAAAATAACTCTACATACCCCTCTCATTACCTAGTTCTTCCTCAAGAGCCCTCTTTTTAGATCTGGTCAAAAATGCACAATGCTCACCCTCCTCATAATTTATCATTACTTTCTCTGGTTTTCTTTTACCCTAAGTTTCTTGTTGTCCAACCTCCATTTGAGGCATATGAGATGTTTCAAACTGGGGTTGGGAAACAAGACTTAGGTTTAAGTTAAAATTTGGGAAATAAACTTGAGGATGGGGCTGATTACAAGGAAAAAACCATTCTGATTCTTGGGCCATATTGACTAGTACAAGGGCATTAGAAGAAGAAGGAGCCTTAGGATCAACTGATTTTGGTTGATAAGGAGCTCTATAATTCTGATTTTTGATAAGGAGGTCTAGCAACTTGATAAGGTGCTTGATAAGGTCTGTTAGGTTGAGCTAGTTGCCTTTTCATTGCTATTACTGAGAATTTCCCAAGGATTGCAAGGTTTGGTTAATTTCAGTTATATAATTAGACTAAACATAATTTGTAGGTTCTATTTTTGTAGAGGTGGTGGAATAGGAGCCAAATATGTAGTAATTTACATTGAGGGTCTTAGGGCTAATTTACTAGCTTGAATGAAGTTATTTTAAGCCCCTATGGCTATGCCATAAGATGCATGAAGTGTAGAACCACCCACGGACGAAAAACAATGTCCTTTGTTTAAAGATCTCAAATAATACATGAATGCATGCTCTGATGTAGGCTTGATGACATGAGGAATTATTTCCCAAGTTCTTTGAAATATCAAATTAAAATAAACCATGATCTCTTGAGGGTATTGTTATAAAAAAGTAGCACCCTGAGATTTGGCAATGCAAATCTCTACTTTTTGCTAACATGGGGTTATCCCTCAAGTTGTGGGACTTACAAACTTGAGATAACCCTTTGGAGAAGGCTGAATTCCTCTTCCTAATCTAATGCTAAACTAATCCTACTCCTAGAAAGGAAAATACAACTAACTAATCCTAAACTAACCATGCCAAGGGACCAGAGAGAGAGAGAGAGGGTTAGAAAGATGCATGAAAGGGAAATCCTAATCTAAAAGGCGGTGATAGCACTAGAAAAGGGGTGAGAGACACTCTAGTGAGGGATAAAGAGAAAGAAATGAATAAGGGAGAGGCTAGACATAAGTGACACGAACCAAAAACTTCATTTACCTTCTGTTCTCACATGAAACAAATCATAATGAACTTGTAAGGAGAAATACATGCACAACACAATGCAATAAGTAAAAGAGAGGCAAGGTTACAACTAAAATGAGCAAGGACAAACAAATGTGTCACAAAACAAGCTTTATTGCAATAAAAGTATGCACAAACCATTACAATTGTAGACAAAGGAACAAGAACACATTTCCAAGCCCAAAATGAAGGTTTGATGGCTCATAGCTGCTTTGGAACAAATTTGACAAAGTTCCTGTTGTCAAAATTTCACCCCCCCTGGGTAATTTTGATAACATGCATCAGAATATTCAAGTCCCAGGAAAATTGATTGATTCGGGGCCAAAAATCATGTTGCTAGAGTCCCCTCAAATATTTTCTAAGTTCCCTGTCTGAGAGGAAAAGAGCAAGCTCTGAGAAAATGTGAAAAAAGGTTGCAGAAGGCAAGTAGGTTGATCCAGGAAAAAATCATAAAAATGACTAAGTCCTAGTCCTAGGGGCAGTCGGGACATTTGGGACAAAAAGGCCCGAACCGGCCGGCTCGGCCGAAGTAAGCACAAACAGCCCGCAAAGCAATGGGGACATCTGGGACAAAAGTACGTGGCGGGCGCGAAATGCCGGTTCGACCGAGAAAAAATTGGCTAACTGCTGAGAGGGACGCAAATGGGACAATCGGGCCAAAAAGGCGCGAACCGGCCGAACCGGGCGAAAAAGGGCCAGACAGTCCAAAATCAAATGGGACAATCGGGCCAAAAAGGTGCGAAACCGGCCGAACCGGCCGAAATGAGCACAAAGGGCCCAAAATCAAATGGGACATCCGGGACAAATGGAGGCGAAGTACGAAGGAGCCAAAGGAGCGAGGACCAATCAGAAACTGCCACGTGTCCTCACAGGAGAAAAAGTCAAAAGGTCAAAGGGGCGAGTTATCGAGTCGTTGAACCGAACCAATGAAATGGCACCACGTGTCCAAGTTTAAGGGGCCCACAAGAAATTTCAAAAAGAAAGCTCGTGAAAGACGGAGGAGAGAGAATTGCTCGTCCAATCAGCACGTGCCACGTGTTGTCCAGATGGCGAAGAGTGGGAAAACATTTTAAAATTCGTTTTGATCTGTTCCGTGCCCTAAATCTTCAGATCGCCATATCTTTTGATCCAGAGCTCGGATTTCCACGTTCTTTATATCAACAAGAAAAGCTGTTGAGATGCTCTACATGATTCTCGGGATCGATCTCGAGTTTTGGTGCAGTATGAAGAGAGAAAATTGAGAAACGGCTCTGACGTGTGGTAATGGCCAGAAGCGACCTTTCAACAACCCGTTTTAATGCTAATGGGTCGCATTCTTCTTCTGCACGGCCAGAAGTGACATTTTAGCGGCCAAATTAATACAAATGGGTCGCATTCTCCTCCAAAATTGCTCAAAGTGACAGGGTATGGGTTGGTAAGATCCTCCATGCTGATTTAATGCATCTGCAGTCAATGAGGAATGGGCTTGCACGTTTTCCCACGTTTTCTGTCCCCTGGGCTCGACCCATGCAATGTAAAAGCCAGATTTGGCTCATTTTTTTAAAAAAGAAGTTGTTCATTCTTTCTGCTCTGCCCTCCCTTCTTTTCTTCTCTAGGGTTGAAAATGGAGTTGGAACCTCCTCCCTTGCTCTGTAATGGCGTTTTTGCCTTTTACTAATGGAATGATGTTCTGTGCAAACTTCTGGAGCAACAAAACGTGTTCTGTGATGCATCTGTCCATCCTCTCTCGTTTTTGCTTGTTCTCTCCTTGCCTCTCTTCATTTGCAGGTATCTATGCATGTCTAAATGTTCATTGCAGGTTTGGAGCTGTGTTCATGGAGTTTTGGGACATTTTTTGTGTGAAATCTATCCTTGGGCCTGTGATGCATCTGTCCATCCTTCCCATTGCTCACCTCTCTTTGTCCCATGGTAGTTTTGATAGATGTTCAACATCCTCCTTCTCTGGTGTATCACCGTTTTAGTGTAGGCTTTTGCTGTTTTTCCCTTCTCTCTCTCTCTCTCTCTCTGTCTCCTTGGCATGGTTAGATTAGGATTAGATTAGCTTGCTTGCACTGGAATAGCTTATGGCAGGTAGTTTAGGAGTAGGAACCAGCCTTCTCTGGAGATTCCTCTCTCGGTTTCACAAGTCCCACGCTTGGAGAGAGGTTTCCATGTTGTGCAATCACACTGGATGCCTGAACATCAACCTAGAAGCCTGATGTGCGTCCAGTAAGTGCTTTGTGATTTTGCACTAATGATTCCATTGTAGTTTTTGAATGTCCATCCTTTCAAAATGAAATATTTTTACAATATATAGCTCGAATGAAAGAGGAGGAAAGATAAGAGAGAAAAGAGAAGGGGCATGGATTTTTGGACTTCAACCATAAATAGTCTATTTTAAAATCCTCTGCAAAGCACATGAGCACCTTACAAAGCCATCATTCAGTCTATTTTGTCTTGCATAAGAAAATGAAGCCATGCCTCATCAATTCTGGTGGTTGAGATAACTCGATTTAATCATTTATTTGCCTAAATAGTTGTCTTATTCCTAAAAATATGTGTTTTCCATTTTTAACCCTCCAAAAGCCACAAAAATCAGATTTTGATGATGCCAAATTGAAGGGATCTATGAGATATTTCCAACAATATAAATTTTTCCTAATTTGGAGCTCGAGATTGTTATCCCGTAAAATTGACAAGGGCAATTTTACTGATAACCATACCGAAAATTTTGTTCCAATCCCTCGTCAGGGATCCCTCGCATTCGGAATGTTGCAAAATCCCTTCCCGGGAAATCTGGTTTTCCGAACTTAGTCTTTTTGGTCTTTTTTGGTTGGGCGCATAGAATTACTGTGTAACATCAACTTTTGATGCACCCCTTTAAAGCCTTTGGCGCATGCTTTCTTGTGTCAGCAGTCTTTTTGATGCGCCTCTCTATGTTGAGGCTTCCCTGCGTGCGCCAAGGCGCATGCGCCTTCCTGTCGACAATACATTTGTTGCGCCTCTTTTTGGTGCGCCAAAGGCGCACATATTCTTATGTCAACACCGTTTCCGGTGCGCTAAAAGCGCACATATCTTTGTGTTGTCATACGCTTTGATGCGCCAAAGGCGCATGCTTTCTCATGTCGACAGCGTTTTCTATGCGCCACTTGAAAAGTTGGTGGCGCATTTATTACTTCTTCGCCTATATATAGGCGCGTCTGCGCTGTCATTTTCACCAATGCAAATCACGTGATTATTTTCTCTGGCCTGTCAGTGCGCTTGCCTTGTCATTATCGATCGTTTTGTGGACCCGTTTGTACGTTTCTTCAGCTATTTATCCTGGTAAGGGGTCCTTGTCTCTTTCGTGTATTTTGTGTTTTGGTTCTTTGCTGCTTGGTAGTTTGGTTTGGGTTGTTAGTTTGTTGCTTTCTCTTCCATCCTTCCTCGCGTTTCTGCTTCCCCCTCTTTCCAAATCTGCTGGTAGAGGAAAACCCTATCCCAAGGTAAAAGGATGAAAACCCTTTGTGCAAAAAGCTTCTTCATGACCCTAATGGCCTTGCATAGGGAAACTCAAATGCATGCAAAATCCCTCAGTGAAGGAGTACGGCTTTAAAGAAACCGTTTTCACCCTTGGCGCATTTGCACACCTTGCAACATGAAAAACAGTTGCGCCTTTGGCGCACCTATCACCCCTGTTACATCTTGAAAAGTTGCACCCTTATGGCGCACTTCCCTCACCTGCTGCAAGCGCTTTCCATGCGCCTCCTTGGCGCACCCAGCATCTGTGCCACATCAGCTTTATCCGCGCTAAGTACAAAGCTTTGAAAGCGCAAGCGCATTCCCCATTACAGCTGCATCATCTTGTGTAGACCCTTTGTGCGCCACGCCAAGCTGCCTTTGGCGCACCAAATGTTCATGCAACATACAAAATCCATGCACCTCTTGGCGCATCCTGTCTCTATGCAACACGATGTTTTCATGCGCCCTTTGCAAAATGCACCCTACAGTATCTATGCGCTATGCGCCTTTGGCACCAGTTTAACCCTTGCAACACCTTTTTCTTGTGCACCTTACCTATTTAGCCCTGTAAGCTGCAGCCTTCATGCGCCCTGCGCCCTGAGCCTCAAAATAACTAACTCTTTCTTCTGTTAACACTTCAATGGAAAATCAAATGACTGATACAACCTTTTTGCGTTGGGTCTCGCTTCTTCTTCATGCAGATCAGCAAATAAACTCGGAAGAACATATGTCAACATCCAGCAAGAGACCTACCAAATCCAAAGGCAAGGCCAAACTTACAGAAGAAGAAATGAAATACAAATATCAGAGGGTCAGAATGCCCGAGTCCCAGGCCGAGTGTAGCCTGGACGTCAGAGACTCAGAATTGGGGCATATTGATATGGAGGAATTCTGGGCCAGAACTCAGAAAGTCACAAGGAGTCCATGGATGGACAACCGATAGCAAAGTGCCTCGCACTTCACCGGTGGAATCCCAGTCAGCGCCGTCAACAATGAATTCATGATGGTGGTTGCCCAGTGTTACAACAAAGACACAAGGTGTGTCGTAAACGGCAAGGGCGAGGTCGTCATCAACCTCACTGCCGCCACTTTGAGATAATACTCGGCATCCCTCACCACCGACACTTTGTGGCTATTAATGCCAGATCGTATTAAGGCACGGGACGACAATGCAGATCAGTGTATGCAACTGATGAATGAGGTTTACTTGAAAAACAAAAAGGTAGTAACCTGATGGCCTCAAATCATCCACCGCAGTGACTTCTCAGAGGAGCTCAGCGACACCATCACGTTCCTGAGCAGGGTCTTTGGGCTTTCTGACGCCCATTATTTCCATAAATGGATGTTGCGGTACTTAGAGACCATGAACAAGAATATGCCTGATCAGCGCTTTGAATGGGCCGAAATTATAAGCAGCACAATCTCTGAGCAGCTTCAACAATTCAGCACAACGGGGACATTCCACATGAACTCCTACGTGGTCTACGCTGCAGCATCAGAGAGAGACTATCCAGGTCTGACGCGAAGTGGGGTTTGGCCTCAGGTCAAGATATATGAGTACTACCCAGAATTGAGGCTGGAGAATAGTATCTCCCAATTCACAAAAATTAACGATGTGTTTTTCTATCACATCATCTACCTGTTGAGGCCAAATATGACTTATGGTCGCACGACCAAAAGCATAGTAGCAGCCACTGAGAAATGGGGGGCCCTGTTCACCCAGTTTCCCACGTTCACCTATCTAAGGGCTGCCAACTTTTTGGGAGAGCCAACCAGGCTACCGAGGTATGCTGGACCCAAACTGATTCTGCTGGAGCTGTCAAGGCAGCTGATCACCTATCATGAGAAATGCCTGAAAAGAAAGAAGGGTGGGACTCCTTTCCCCCTCACAGTGGGCCGATATACATGCACTACCCACCACAAGGCAAAGGACATGTTCGCAGAGCTGGAACTGCTTAACTTGAAACATGATTTCCCGGCCAGGCCTACCTTCGACCCAAGAAATTGTCTGCCAAGGGTGAAACTCGATCCAATCCACATTCCTCAAATCGAGGACATTTACATCGACATCATCCATGAGGTCGAGCTCAGGAGAAAAGATCACTCTCGCTTAGCCTTGGCAGAGATCATCCAATATGGGATAGCAATTGTACCCAAAGGCTTCCAAACCACTGAGGACGAAGTCGATCAAGTATATACTAACACGGATGGGGACAATTGGCCTTTTTCGGGCCATTGACAGAAACAAGGCCCCTTAGACGATTGAGGAGAGGGTCAAGGAGACTCTGCGTAGGACAGAGCATTGGTGCCGGATGAATGGACTAATCTACCTTGGGGTTGATTTCACAACCTCCCCATTGGGTAACGCACCTCCACGATCCAAACAGCAGCCTAAAGGCAAGGGAAAAGGTGTAGAAGGTGAATCTAGCACCATTCAGGAAGAAGCCCCTGAGAGTCCTCCTTCGCGGCACTGAACAGTTATAACTCGGTTACGCCGAGAGAAGAAGCGTAAGAGGATATTCCCATAGGCCCATCCACTTAGGATGTTGGCATTGCTACAACAACTGAGGTCCCTTCTATCCCTTCTTCTTCTCTTCCTTCCCCTCCTCAAGCGACTCAGGCGGCCATTCCTTTGGTCGTGTCCTCTCCCCCTTCTTCTACTCCTCCCCCCGCTTCTTCGTCTATCTTCTCTTCCCTTGTGGATCTTTCCTCCTCCATTTCTTCCCTCATCTCTGAGCTCCCTTCCCTTCCTATGTCTTCCGTAGCTGCAGTTTCCCTTCCTCCCGTGGGCACTTCTTTGGCTATTCTCTCCATGCCGCCCCACGTGTCTCCACGTTTTTCCCCTCCACTACTGTAGCTGCCCCCTTTTCCATTTCTCGGCCCTTCTCCCATAGGTCCAGCCTGGATCTCCCAACAGCTAAGTCAGCAAAAGAGGAAAGTTCCCATCACTCGATGGACTTTTCTGTAATCCCATCTAAGGGGGAAAAGAAGCAGAAGCCCGTCACACGCTTCTCTCAAAGTGCTGCGGGAGAGAGGGTTATGGAGATCGCGTATCCCAATCCCCTCAAGGAGAAAAAGGATCTGTCTCCGACAGATTTTACTGTGACCCAAGTCACGATGGGGACATCTTCTGAAAGCCTTCAGGAGGAGGCTCTTTTTGCAGTTGATGCCCTCTGCAAGAAGCTTAAAGAGACAAAGGAAGAGAAAAGGAAACTGAAGGAGAAAAACAAATATCTACTCCAATCCTTACAGAAGATGGGTAGTGCGCCTCCCACAACTACCATTGAGACTTCTGAGCTTCTCAGCCAGGAGAAAATTAATGAGTATGCAAAGATCGGTGAGCAGGGTATGGCCGTTTCCGCTTGGAGGAGCCAAATCCTCAAAGATAGTGAAAAAGTGATCGCCGAGTTCTCCGACTTATATCTGAACATCAGTAAGGCGAATAAAGAGCTCCAAGCGTTAGCAGGGCCCATATCAGAAGAGCTGGAACATGCTAGACTGCAGCATGAGACCTTCCAACAAATGTTTGACTGTTCAGTCGAAGATCTGGTCAAGTTCGGCGTCTTCGGCCATCCAAGGGCCCTCAACAAAATCATGTCCACTCTGGACTACCGGGTGGATCAGCTAGAATTTGTTCTAGAAAATATTGACAAAGTCAAGGAAGAAGCCCTGGACGCGATGCACCAAATGGAACGGATTGTTCTTAATATGTCACAGGGTTACTTACTCCTTCCTTCACTTTAAGGAAAGCTGATGAAACCACCCAGATCTTCAAGGAGATCGTTTCTCAAGGGACGGGGCCAGAGGTCACATTTGACGCAGAGTCTATCAACAACCTACTGGCCTGTAGGGACTTCATCGGGTTCCTCATTGAGGCGGAAAAGGACTTTTCCAAACTCCCGGAGAAACTCATAGATGAGCGGGAGACTTGTGAGGCGATCAGTGAGCGGCACAAGGATCCTTCCCAGGATCAACTAGGACCAATGATCAACAAGTTTATGGAATACCGCTCTCAATTCCATATCTCGTCACCTGAGCAGCAACAAAAGTAGTCTACCCCCTTTCGGCCGCAGGATGACGATGACGAATAGTTGTTTCTTCTTCTTCTTCTTCTCTTCTCTTTCTCTTCTTCGTCTTTCTTTTTGGGAATATCTGGAGTATGTTGATACAAATGGTGACATCATCCATGTTGCATCATGGGATGATGTCATCCATCAAGTTGTCAAAAGTCAACATGACTTTTAGATATTTTGTAAATATCTTTGTAAATAGTTGTTGGCTCCTTTTTGCCTTCTTTTCTCTTCTTCTTCTATAAATACCCCAATACTTGTTGTATTATGGATGAGTGAATATCTTTTAGATGAAAAATAGAAGTAAGGAGAAAAGACTTTGAGCTTTTTGTAACAGAAGAATTATTAATACAAATATTTGGACTTTGTGCTGAATACATGTGTTACCTGCATTAGATCTTTCTTATGTCAGATCTGTGTATTTATTCTGTTGAATCTACTTCTATTTTATTGTCATTTATTCATCAGTATTGCTTTGTTTGTTTATGCAAGTAGGTTTGGCTCTGTTTACTACCAACCCAAAAACATAAATCTTCTGACCTTTCTGCTTTGGAATTCATTTCTTTTCTCCCTTCGGATCTGACTTTTCTTCATTTCCTCTTTAAATTCCTTTCTCTTCACAGCCGGAAATAAACCTACTGGGATGAGATCCCAACCCCCGAAGGCAGAATACTGTGAGATTTGCACAAGATTCCTGCTGGTAGAATAGCAATAAACTAGTTTCGCTTTTGATGAAAGAGGGCTATGCTATGCCGCACTGCTGTTGGCTCGTCTATCCATAGATCTGTGTAAGTGACAGATTTTCGGACCAATAGAGATCAAAAGATATGACCATTTGAAGATTTACTGTCGGGAGGCACAAAAAAATGACATGTGGTAGCCTTTAATTGGTTTGGGGATCAACCTCTACCAATGTGTACTTTTTTCTCCTTTTTCCAAGCGTTAGTCTCCCATTGGTTTGCAATATCGGGATTTACTTCCCCTCTCGCCATCTGTCCTTGTTCTTAACCTTTTTCGAGATGCCTTTATGAAAGTACAAGACAATAAAACTTCACCATGTTCCTTCGAGATGTCAAACTATCCTTTTGCCTTGTCATTCCCTATGACACATGGAACAATGAAAAGGCTCCATGCTCTTTCACATTTCATACCTTGTCAAACCCCTAGAAACATGAGCCAATAAGAAATAACCATGTTTCTTCATAATTTTCCCCCTTGATGACCATTGTAAAATAAGAGCCAATAGAAAGGATCCATGCACTTTGAAGTTTAGTCCTTCCGATCGCAGCCTCTAACACCCAAAAATATTAGCCAATGAGGAAGCTCCATGCCTTGATGCATTGTCAGACCTTTCTTTGAACCCCACTGACAACTACGAAACATGAGAAAATGAGGAAGCTCCACATTTCCACAGTGTCATAACACGTCGTCCCTATGTTCTTCATGTTTAGATCTAATTGGATGGGCCTTCAATTTTTCATATTACGAAAGCGAGGCTAATAAAATTATGCCATGTAGCTCTTCGCATCATAGTTTCTTAGTCCGGGGGAATTTGAATCTTTTTGGCTTTGAAGTTGGCCACTAGTTACACATGGGCTTGGACCATTGAGTTTTCGCCATGTGTCCGTGATAAAGCTAATGCTGAATTTGATGGGCATTTTAACGAAAGTTGGATTTTATAACCAACCCACCAATGTTTTTAAAATACGGTCGCACGTGTTTTTGAATACCAATGGCCAGTGCATTTGGGAAGTGCAAATTGACAACCGTTTGATTGTCTGCACTCTAAACAAGGGTAACTCCATTTTTAAAGTTGTTAAAGCCAAAATAACCTTGGGGGTAATTTTGGATAATAGTTAGCCATATTTGGCATTGATGAGTGGATAAGGTTCGCAACCTAGAACCTTGGAGGTCAAGAAAAGGATATTCCCAGGAAGGAATATTCCTAGAAGACATCATTACAGCTAGAGTGGAGGGTTTGCAAAAAGGGATAACACATTCACCAATGGAGGACCACATCGACACTTGGCACGTGATTAAGAAGGGTTTAAGAGAAGGACATGGAAGGTGGTGGGTGTTGATCCTATAAAAAGAGACCAAACACTAGGCATGATGAGTGGATAAGGTGAGACCTAGAATGAAGAGAAGAGGATAGAGCAGAAATAGAGAGAAGATATCATTCCATAGAGTGGAGGGATAGAAAGGGAGAATGCAAGAAGAGACATCGACAGAGCGTGAGAAAAAATGGCAAAGTGGTCTGATCCTTTAAAAATGCTAGAGGTTTAGAGAACTTAGTGCTAGAGGTAGTAAAGGATGCCATAAGTGCCTTGCAAGTAATGCATCTAGAGATCTAACAAGGGTTAAAATGGGAAAAGTATAGTTAGGGTCTCATATCAGAGAAGAATCTTATAGGAGTTAAGTCTCTGTCATTTATATATATATGGTCTCCGAGATGACCTTTTTTTTGATGTAATGTGGCTACCAGAACTATTTTAAATCAATATATATGTGGGTTCATTCTGTATAAATTGTTTATGGGTGTAAACCTCATGTTATATGACTTATCATGGCTCAGATCTAGTTTATTATGCTTCTTACAAATGTTATTTAGCTTTTGTAATGCATTAATGTGTGGATATGTTAGTTGCTCCTTCTACCTTTTAAATAAGTGAATGTACTTCTACTTCTACAAATCATCCTCCATTAATGATAGAACCTTCTCACAAATCTCACATAAAGGAGGGGCTCGGCATCCGTGTGTGCCTCGGGTGAGTGCCCAACACATACTAGGGTGATAGGCTGATGCACTTGGGGTTAGAAAATAGTATTAAGGGTAAATAAATGACTACATCTTGGTTCCATTTCGAGACCTCTTTTGAAGCTGTTGTGAGAATGGTGTGTGTGATGACAAAAGAGCTTGACCTTGGATAGTGTCAAAGCATGGCTTAAAAGCATAGAGGATGAGTTTTCTCAGAGATTTAGTATTGGACTTGAGTTTGATGCACGTAAATGGGTAGAAGAACATCTATATCATGAGTTGTATGAGACCTTTTTTGTTTTTTTTCCAGTGGAGTTGTATGAATGGCTTTTGACATATGCATCTAGATCAAGCTGGTACTATAGACCTCATGTATGGACCCAAGAGGAGTATCAGAGGCTACATGATGTTGATCTGACTTGGACATGTGTTGTTGATCATTAGTGGAGTAGAGTGTTGATGAGTTACACCTTGGAGTACATGATTTCTACGTATTCTTGTCTAGAGATTATTGAGTTTGAGTTCTTGAGGGAGCCAAGAGGATCATTCTTGCATGTTATCCCTTTAGCTATAAAGATCTGATCATTACACTGAGTTTGAAAAGCATTTCCTATGGCCATCTAAGCTTCTTCTAAGTGCTGGGTGAGGAAGCTAGGGTGGAGGAAGATGGTGGACCTTGGTGAAAAAGGAGAGGGAAGAGAGATGACTCAAGTATAATGAAGCTCATGAGAGGGAGTTAGATAGATAACATGAAGTTGTAGGAGTGATGGATTTATGGAGGTAGACGTTGTGGGAAGGAATTGAGGTTCACACAGAGGACATGGAGCCTGAGAAGTCTATGCTACCCCATCTTGGAAAGCACGAGAGAGAGACCCTTCAGCTTTTGATGAGAGCTCATCACTTGGAGAAAGGAGAGCCATTGGTGTGCATCTAAATCCACCGGTGACCAACCCCTAGTGCTTAGTTTTCCAAATCTAGAGATAAGTATTACTAACCTAGTTGGTATTGGTGGAAGTAACCGATCAACACCTAGGAGGTATAACTTTTCATTTGGCACATCTATGGCTGCACAATCATTTCCTATTTGGAGGTATATTATTATGGAGTGACATTTGGGAAAAGTTTAGGTACACAAAGCTTGGGTATCACATCTAGAAGTAGCATGAGACACACATCTGGTAGTGGTGTAATATCACATTGTTGGTGTGTAGTTTAACGTGATAGTGGGGACACAAGGCGTGACCACTTTAGGACCTTTACTAACTATGGGAGGTGGATCTAGTGGGTCAGGTGGAATAGGAACTAGCAGACCTAGTGGACCTAGTGGATCTGGAGGATATGGTGGGTCAGGAGGGACATGCATTGGTGGATCTAGTGGATTTGGTGGTGGAGGTAACACATCGAGGGAATCAAGGTTCTAGATCAAGTGGACAAGGGCCTCAACCACCTCAAGCAAGTATTTTTTGAAATGTCTTTTACATCTACTAGATTACAAAGGTGTTGAGGATGTTAGAAGCATGTACACAAATGTGAGCTGTTATGGCACGTGAAGGGATCACTACCCTATAATGGAAGGGAAAGTTAGTTTACAACAATTGAGGCACACACATAGTTGGTACCAGAAGTATGACCCCCACTAGATAGTAGTAGATTATACCACACATATGTAATGCCTTCTTAGCTGAATTCCATATTCCCGAGTTTGAATAGAAGAGCATTAGTGTGTTGAAGGAAATTCAACAAGGTATGGATGGAGAGAGTGTGGGAGTATGATGCATGTTTTAAAACTCTCTTATCAAAATTATCTTATGATATTCATCCTTCTCAAGCATGCTCAATGGTTTTTGGAGGATTAATAACACCTTTTAGGAGAGTGCTTTCACATAAGACTTTCATAGACCCATGTGAGGCCTTGGAGGCTTCCCTACATGTCGAGAGGCTATAGGAAGCATAGATACCAAGTGTTATAGTCCTTTTTGAAGCTTAGATTGCTGCAATGGAAAAAAACTAGAGAAGCTATCTATGAACTTGGCCCATGAGACTCACAAAGTGGCCTATGGTGCATGGATTGTGAGGTAGAGGGGCATATAAAGGACAATTTTCCTCAGAGATCGGTATGCCATGACATGTAGAATGTGAGATTTTCCACAAAGATCATGATGTAAGTAGGTGTCCACTACTACAACATGTGATCCATAAGAATGTGTCTTGTTATTGCAATATTTTCACCTCTACTACTCATGACACCAAGGATTGTAGATTGATTGACTAGATACATGATGCCATTGATATTGGTGTGTGCACTAGACCAGCATTGCAAACAATTCCAAGGATGATGGTCATCACTATGAAGGGACACACAGATGGAGGAGCTCATGGAAGAGGATTTCATGGAGGATTTAGAGGTCATGGAAATCATCACGGAGGTGGAAGAAGTGAGTTCCCATGTGGAACTTGTTACAATTGTGGGTCTACGGAGCATTACAAGCATGAAATGTCCTGACTGACCTACTATAGTGCTCATGGTGTGGAAAGAAGCACAAGTATGAGGAGTGCCCATATTTATTTGAACACATGAGATAGCAACATAAAAAGGATAAAGGCACCAAGATGGTAAGAATTAAGAAATTAGACTCATAATGGATGCCAAGGGTGGCACATGAGTTAGAATTAGAACTTGTATTGTGGTGATGATGAGATGAGGCTACACATGCCAGGAGATACCAAAGAAGAGACCACTGATTATAAGAGAAGAGGTGGTGTATGGGAAGTATCTAGACCCTACCCATTAGAAGGAAGTCTATCAAGAGACCATGGATGTAATCAGGAGTCTTCAAGGGAAATTCAATGTCTAAAGGAGCAATCCAGAAGTTGGGTAAAAGAAGAAGAGCGCCGAGGTCCCGGGAAGGATAGATGATGTTAGAGAGGTATGTAAGATGTTGAGGCAAGAGAATATCATCCCTTTTTAGGAGAATGGTTGAGGGATAAGATACCAAGTATTGGAGTAGAGTGAGAGAGAGGTAGGTTTTGCATGCTAACCTTCCTCCCCACAAGCCTTGACTATGATAAGGAGATTACCTTGAATGTAGTTTGTTGATGGATGGATCCTAAGAAATATTTTGATTGACATGGTGTGGAAGTCAATGTTCTCACCCTGGATGCTTGGAATCAAATGGGAAGGCCCCCATTATAGCCATCTTCAAATGTGTTGTATATGGCCAATAAGACAAAGACAATGCCCATTGGTGTTTTAAAGGATGTTGTTATCACTATCCAAGGGGAGAAATTCATTGGAGACTTTGAAGTCTTAGCACTTGCTAAGGTGAAAAACTTTCAAAGCATTACTTGGGTACCCCCTGGTGCTATAAGAACAATGTTGACTTACGTTTCAATAAGGGGTATATAAGTTTTGAGAACAAAGAGGAACATGTTATCATTCCTTTGATGGATGGGAAGTCAGCACCCTATATTGAGCCTTTAGGAGAGGAAGACCTAGATAAAATTTATGTGCACACTATCCAGGACCCTGAAGTTGTGTAACAAACAAAGGAAGGCATTATTCAGTGGGAAGACACTCAATCTATAAGTGATACAACTAGTGTGACATGTGAAAATTGGGTGCACATGGAGACATATGAGTTAGTTGGGAAGGTAGTTAAGAGGATCTGTGATGAGAGTAGAAAAGGTGCGTTCATCAGTCAAGCACAAGGAGGAAAGAAGTTTCCAAGTTATTCTGGAGGAGCCAACCTGATTTTTCCTATGAGAAATGGAGACCCAAGTGGAGAAGTGAGATCAAAAGGAGAAGGATGCTCAGCTATACCTTGCTTAGGACCACAACACATTGGTGGGTGACCCATTATGATAGCCTTCTAGAGTGGTGCACAAAGTGAGAATCACATTCTCTATTAGGTTTTCTTGAGTAATGCACCTACTATCATACAAGATTATCATGGGAAGGAACCCACCTCATTTCACATCCAAGCATGTGAGAAGGCTGGATGGAAGGTAAAGAAGCCTTTACCACCTTATTTATGGGTGCATAAGTTGTACTCCACCTTACAAGGCTATACACGTGCATGGTACATTCACTCAGAGATGAACCATCAGACAGAAATTGACAAGAGTTGATGGCTGACCTCCTTCAAGCTTTGAATATTGGAGTACCAAGCCATTGGTGGATGAGGTGTTGTAGGTTGTTAAGTTCCTAACTATGGGAGATAGTGCCATGGAGGAGGATAGAATATTGGAATTATTGGGTGAACCTAGCTTAGAAGTGCACTTTGATGAGGAAGAATCAGAGGAGATACAACTTGAGCGCACATGCATGGAAAAAGAGAAAGGAAAATTGGTCTATGTGATCGATGGTGAAGAAGTGGAAAATTTGGATGTTAACCATACTATGGGTACACACAAAGTTATGGATAGTGCTGATGAGAAAGTGCATGCCTACCATGAACCCCTAAAAACCAAGAAGGTTAACATTGGTTTAGAGAAGAACCTAAGGAGGCTACTATTGGAGATTACTGGATAGAAAAGGAGGTTTCAAAGATCATTGATCTATTGTGTGAGTTTTAGGATTTATTTCCGCATGGGTACCATGAGCTTAAAGGAGTTCACCACTCCTTGGGGGAAATGAAAATCAAGTTAAAGGAAGGTGTGCAGCCCAATTTGAAAGATACCTTATCGAATGAATCTGAATCTTCACATCAAAGTCAAGGAGGAGATTGACAAGATGATCACATAAGCATCATTGAGGTTGTTGAGGAATCAAAATGGATAATTGATGGTCATCAACATTAAGAAGGATGGGAGGATAAGGATTTGTGTTGATTATATGGATTTGAATGTGGTATGTGTTATTGACCCTTTTCCAACCCCCTTCACTGAGGAGATCCTAGAAGGAGTAGTTGGGGCGAGATCTATTCTTTCATAGATGGATTCTCGAGGATATCATCAAGGTTAGAATTGCAAAGGAAGACCAAGAAAAGACAACTTTCACCACTGAATGGGGAAGCTTTTCCTACATAGTCATGCCTTTTGGACTAAAGAATGCAATCCTGTTGTGTTTTCGTGCATTGTGGTGTAGGCATTTCAAGATTTTATCCATAAGTTTCTTCAAGTCTACCTTGATGATTGGATGGTATATGGATTAGTAAGGGATCATTGTGACAATTTGTAGGTTGATGTTGAAAGATGCTAATAGTTGAGGATATCCCTCAACATTAAGAAATGTCTCTTCACTACTCCATTTGGAACCATTTTAGGGCATATCATATGTAAGGAAGGCTTTCTGGTGGATCCTACCAAAGTTTCCATTATTGTGGGATTGGGGAACCTACCAGCTAGAGCAAGTGCGTGGATTCCTTGGGCATATGGGGTATTACTAGAAATTTATTAAGGGTATGCCAAGATCATCGTGCCATTAGAAAGTTTCTAAAACACAAAAGTGCATTTCACTGGGGAGAGAAACAATAGATGACATTTGATACATTGAAGAATAAGCTTATCACTACGCCCATATTACGCTTTCCTTCTTGGGATAATCCATTCCATGTACATGTTGATGCTTTGAGGATGGTGATTGGGGAAATATTAGCACAACCTAGAGAAGGAATTATTGACCACCCCTTGTGTTTTGCTAGTAGAAAGATAACCCCAACAAGAACATAACTATACTACTACTGAGAGTGCGAAGCATTGTCAATGATCTATGCGCTACACAAATTTAGAAGTATTTGTTAGAAAACCCTTTATATTCTACATGAACCACATGGACATTGAAGTACTTGGTAAACAAGCCCATTTTACAAGGGTGCATATGCGGTGGGTCCTGTTGTTTCAAGAATTCAAGTTTATAGTTGTTGTGAAACCTAGGTAAGAGTAATTTGGGACCTAACCATTTATCAAGGATTGACTTAGGGAGGACATATAAAGCATTGAGGATACAATGCCAGATGCAAAACTATTTAGATTACAAAGCATGCACCATTTGACTTGGAAGATATTATTGTATTTCTCAAAATGGGTGTGGCACTAGAGGGAATGAAGAATTTGGAAAGGAAGTAGTTAGCCATACATGTCGTGCCCTACATGTTAATTTGTTAGACTTATACAAGATAATTATAGATGAGGTTTTACATCGGTGTGTGTTAGAGCATGAGCGTGTTGTAATCATGGAGGAAACACATGGTGGAATTGTAGGAGGACACTATGTAGGGAATGAAACCGCACACAAGATTTTACTAGTAGGTATTTTGTGGGAAAGCATCTACCAAGATTATATTGAGTTTTGCAAGGCTTGTGACCATTATCAGCTCCTTGGAAAACCACGAAAAAGAGATGAGATGCCCTTGAGACCGATAGCTAGTGCACAAAACCATTTGAGAAGTGGGCGATTGATTTTGTAGGACCGATTTCACCTACCACGTGAAGGACTGGTTCACACTATATCATTACTTGTACTAATTACTTAACAAGGTGGGTAGAGGTAGTGCCTATAAGGGATTGCATAGTGGAAACAACAACTAGGTTCCTATGGGAAAACATAATAAGTAGATATGGATGCCCATTGAGTTTAACAAGTGATAGGGGTACTCATTTCTTGAATGAGACAGTTAGGATTTTTTGGCAAGAATTCATGGTAGCCCACCACAAGACTACCCCTTATCACCCCAACTAATGGAACTATTGAGGCATTTAACAAGATATTGAGTCACACGCTGACCAAAATTTGTGATGTAGGAAGAAGAGATTGGGATGATAAAGTTTTTTTATGTTATGGTCATACGGACTACTTATAAAAGACTAAATAAGGCCACACCTTTTCAATTGGTGTTTGGCGTGGAAGTGATGTTACCTATTGAATTCATGTTACCATCACTACATATAGTGTGCATATGAGGATTAGCTGATGAACAAGTGCTTGAGGAGAGGATTGATAAGTTAATAGCTTAGATGAGAGGTGGGCTATTGCTCGTTGGATTTAGAAAATAGAAAATTTTAGGTAGAAGGCATGACATGATAGTACACATTAAGAACAAAAAGTTTTAGGTTGGACATATGGTTCTCATTGTATGATGTTGGGCCCTTGAAATATTGACTAAGTATGAAGGTGCGTGGGCACACGGGACCCCAGTTATAGGATGGCACATAAGGAAAAAGCACACAAGAGAAAAGGCTTAAGGAAGCATATAGCGCGTGTGGCATGCAAAAGGAGGTTCAGGACTTAGCTGATTCAAGCAACAAAGGCATAACACGTGAAAAGCGTGATTGGTTGCATGTAGATAAGATGTCAGCCTAACAACAAGTGGCCCAGGAAAGAGCATGCTAGAGATGGGATATTCTAGAAGACCATCATGAGATGGAGTGGAGAGATTAGGCTGAGGAAACATGCTCACTGAAGGACCACATTCGACACTTGGTGACGTATCTGAGGGCGTGGCAAGGAGAGTTGGCAGTGCGGGAAGGTGATAAATACAAGTGCCTATGGACCAAAAAAGGGATGGGAATATAGACATAAGAGGAGAAGATAGGAAAGATACACATAGAGAGAGATAACATGGATGAAGCCCTTCAAGATTACTGTAAGTGGAGCTCTGATGCAGAAAGGAATGTACTAAGCTTAACATTGTAATTTCTTTTCTTTTTGGCATATTTATACAAGCCTAGTGATGTGCATGACTGTGGTCTGCCCTATATGGCTCTTTGTGATGAAACAATGAATACAATGAGGTTACCTATTGCAATTAGATATGAATATTAGTGGGTTTCATGTATATTTCATTCATAGAAGTTCTCTTTCCTTTCATGCTATGAATGAATGGTTGTAGCTTTCTTTCTGTTATATTATATGTTATGGAGTCTTTTAAAACACATGGTCTGAAGAAGATACAAGGATCTGAAGGCTATCCTAAGCCCTGTAATCCTTGTATGTCTAAAATTCTTTCCTAAATACTCTTATACTAATAATTGATGAATGCTTCCCACTAAAAATCACATTAATGAGAGACTCGGCACCCGCATGTGCCTCGTGTGAGTGATCAACTTCTGTTCATAAGATAGAGTCGGCATGCATGGGATTCCTTCCTCTTATAGTGGGAGTAAAATTGACTACATCTTGGTTCTCTGTTTCCGGACCTCTTTTGAAGTTATAGTGGGATATAACATGCATCATGATCTATGTAAATAGTAATGACAGATCGGTTAACATTGGAAAATGTTGAATCAAGGTTCAAGAGCACGGAGGATGAATTTTCCCGAGAGATTCATCACAGACCTCGAGTTTGATACACATAGATGGGTAGAGGAGAATCTCTACCATGATTTGAATGATACTTTTTTCTACCACTTACCAAGAGAGTTAGTTGGGTGGCTTTCACCCTATGCATCTAGATCAAGTTGGTGTTATGGATCATGAGATATGGACCAAGAAGATGCTTTCTTGGGCATTTGAATCCCATGTCGATGAGCTAGACTTTGAAGTCTACCAAAAGGAATTTATCACACCCTGCAGTATAAGGGAGACAACCCCTTAGTGAATGCCTAGGAGCTCTCGGACGAGCAAGTCCTGCAATGCTCTAAACAAGGTCGCAGTGAAGGAAACAGAGGCAAGACTATTCACGTAGAATGAAAACATAATGGCTTTAGAGGGAAAGCTGACTAAGTAGGAAGAGTTGGCTAAGGTGTCTAGAAGCTTAAAATAGGAGGATATAATAAGCACACACGCCTAAAGTGCGAGCTCAAGGAGGAAAATGCAAAGGTGCAGGAGGTCTCCAAGAAAGTAGACTCAATAAAAGTGCCATCATTTTGAAACACCCCGGATCTAACGCCTATCCCCCAGGTTCATATGCATTGATGCTAGAATGAATAGAAGACTTAATGCACATCCTCACCATGGAGAGGTGAATGGCATTGGAATCTGTGGAGGAAGTAGCCGTGCACCGAAGGAGGAGGACCATATTAAAGGTGATAACACTTGTTGCCTTTGAGTATAGCAAGGTGCTCATAGATGTAAATGTTGCTCCCAATCTTTGAGGCCACATATGACATATGCATGGATAGAGATAAGGTGGCAAGCACCTTAGTCACCACACTCAAAGTAGAGCTGAAAGCAGGGAGAAGAATAAAGGAAATAGGGTGGAGTGGGATAAAGTCCTAGCAGAAGTAGAAAGAAGATCCAAGGAGATTGAGGCACTAAGGGGCTCAACCAAGACATGATGAAGGAACTATATCCTCAAATTACCAGAAGAATGGACAAGCTCACTGACACTGGGTAAGGAGATGAGAAAAGATTCTCCAGAGAAGGTCTGGTTCCTATTCCTCTATTCAGATGCACACAAAAAATGCAGAGGGTTTGCTAAAACCTAATCTAACTTGCCAAGGAGACAGGTAAGGAAATGCATAGAATAAAACCTAAACTACAAAGGTGATGCACCGAGGAATGTTAGACACTGCTTTTGCAAATTTAACACAGCACTCACATAGATGCAATACAAACACCATGCACAGTAACCAAACCGCAATAAGAGATCAAAATGACAGCAATGAATACATGAGAGGGTCGAGAGTCAATCACAACACATATATTATTGCTCAAGAGTCGATACAGTACATTGCAGTGGCCAAGAGGCAAAAAGATTGGCATTACAACCCATATGGGAGGTTTGAAAGCTCCACAAATTCTCTGGCAAGCGAGGGAATAAGGGAGGATGCAAAACAAAAATGTCCGACCCTTAAAGGAGCTCTTCTTTACAATATATATCAAGAAATGAGAGAGGGAAGAGAGAGGAAATCCAGAATCTGCCCCAACCACTTCTTGGTAGCATTTAAAATCATCTCATTATGACAGAAGTGGTGGATCCTAGCAAAAACGGCGGGCTGTCTAACAGAGCAGAGCGAGAGCCTCTCGCCGCATTAAAGTTGGTTGTTGAAGCATTACTTCTATCTATCACCACGCGTCAGAGACATTTTCTTAATTTTCTCCCTCCAAACTACACCAAAATGTGAGATTGATCCTAGAATCATGTAGAGAATTTCAACAGCTTTCCGTTGATATAAAGAACGTGCAAATCCGAGCTCTGGATCGAAAGATACGAAGGTCTGAAGATTTAGGGCACAAAACAGGCAAGAACAGGTTTTAAAATCTTTTCCCGCGCTCTGCCATCTGGACGACACGTGGCAGGCCCTGATTCGCTGAGTAATTCTCTCTCTCCACCTTTTCGTGGGCTTTTCTTGTGGGCCCCTTAAACTTGGACACGTGGCACTATTTCATTGGTTCGTTCTGCTCAAAACTCACCCTTTGACTTTTTGGACCTTTTTCCTCGCGACACGTGTCATGCCGTGATTTGTCCACGGGCTCGCGGATTTTCACGTCCACCGCGTCTTTTTGTCCCGGATGTCCCAAAGTGCTTCATGGGATGTAATCCTCCGATCCACCCGAAATGGGCTTCATGTCCCTTTTTCGCCGGTGACACGTGGCGTGATCTCGATTGGCTTTGCTCCTTCGGCCGCGCCCCGCCCCCCCCGTCCCTTTGTCCCACTTGTCCTTGTGCTGAAGTTTCTGTTTTGGCGAATCCCGCCTGTCCTTCACGTCCATTTGTCCCAAATGTCCCAAAGGTTTCCTGGGACAAATTCCTTCCGGCTCGCCCGATGCCTCGGCCGGTTCAAATTCTTCCCTCCGCGCCCTCCCACTTGTCCCGCTTGCTCCCAGAAAGGACTTGGACAAATTTTTTTCTTTCTTTCGGCCGATTCGGGCATTTCGTCCATTTGTCCCCAGATGTCCCTTTTTTCTGCTTTTGGGCCACCCGAGGCTTTTCGGCCGATCCGCGCCTTCCGCGTATAATTGTTCCAACTGTCCCAAAGGCGGCCTTGAGCAGGACTTAGCCAATTTTACGATTTTCTCCCGAATCAATCTACTTGCTTGAACTAAAACTCGATGCATGTTATCAAATTAACTCGGGGTGAAATTTGGATAACAATTTGGTGACTTTTCGGGGTCACCTGCCTGCTAGGTAGAAGATCAGTGGCCTTTTAGCGATCCATTGGGCATGGAGTCATAAGCAATAACCTAAAACCAAATGATATCCGATCCCGAGCCGCAACTCCTCTACGAGAGCACGCCGAATCGTAGAAAACCAACCCTAGAGCAACAAAACCTCGCGCCAAAGCACTTAGGAAATCGAAACCTAACTACAACAAGACAATGTGCATACGCACTTAGAGGAATTGAAATCTAGGCTAATATTTACAAGGGTGAACTTTTTTTTCAAAGAAGAATGTTTAAGATAGATTCCATTTGACCGGAATCGAGTTCTTCTCCATCCAATGTAGACAATTCGAAGGCATTGCTATTCTTACATTCCATGACCATGTAGGGGCCACTCCAAATGGCATCAAACTTGGAATGCCTTCCCGGTTTTGCCCGATCTCGCATCCCATTTCGTAACTAGGTCCCCTTCCCCGGAAGGTCTTGCTCTTGCTTTCTTATCAAACCATCTTTTCACTAAGGCCCGATCTTTCTCAATTGTTTGAACCGCACGTTCTCTAATTTCTTCCAATTCCATCAACTCGCATACCGGCCTCCATTGGTTCGAACTCACCAACTCCAACTGCTTCATGAACTCCAATGCAGGTAGTTCTAATGACATGGGCAAGATTGCCTCTCTTCCATAGACAAGCCTGAATGGAGAGTTACCTGTGGATCTTTTGGGAGTGATCCTATCAGCCCATAAGGCTGATTTCAGCTTGGTATGCCAAGACCTCTGATTCTCATCAAGAGTTCTCCTAATGATTCTTAGCAAATTTTTGTTCGTGGACTCTGCCTGTCCATTACCCTGTGGGTAATAATTGGAAGAGGTGCTCAAGTAGATTCCATTCTTGACAGCCCATTCTGTAATCTTGGAACCTACGAATGCCAATGCATTGTCTGATATGATAGTGGCCGGCACACCAAACCTGGTCACTATTCCTTCATAAAATTCTAGTATATTAGACTCATTTGCTCTCTTTCGAGCGCTACTCGCTTCACCCACTTGGTGAAGTAGTCCGTTGCCGTGAGAATCCACTTGTGGCCTTGGCTTGAGTTTGGGTTGATGACCCCGATGAAGTCCAATCCCCATTGCAGAAATGGTTGGTCAACCAAGATTGGGTGCAATGGAAGCGCTGCTAGTCTTTCTTTGCCTGTGAAGAGTGCACATTTCTTACACTTTCTTATCCATGTATAGCAGTCATTCAACACCGTGGGCCAATAATACCCCGCCTTTATTATCTTGAGAGTCAGTTACTGTGGGGCAAAATGTCCTCCGTAATCTCCATCGTGAAAATCTCGTAAACACCCTCTCAATTTGACCAGCCCCAATGCACCTCAATAGAACCCCATTGATGTCTTTCTTAAACAAAACACCATCAACAAGCACATATGGAATGGCTTGTAATCTGAAGTATCTCCTCTTTGCTTTGCTCATTTCCGGAGGGCATAGTCCTGTCTGTAGGAAGTGTATCATATTCTGAGTCCAACAAGGAGTAGGCACATCATCATTTTCATGTTCTTGGCCATCCTGTAGTACCAAGACAGTCTCTTTTTCATCACCTGCTTCAACCTGTTGACTCAAGGCTAGCTGTTCACATAGTCCCTTTCCACGTACTAGTTTGGTGACCTTGATCTCGATGTCATATTCCATGACACGAGTTATCCACCCTGCACGCTTCTCATTCAGATCCTTGTTTAGAAGGAAGTCCTTGACTCCCGCATGAGAGACCAATAATTGGATCTTGTTGTTTGAGACTAGGTGCTTGAATTTCTTTAAACTCCTGATCACTGCAAGTACATGCTTTTCAATGAAAGAGTATCTAGTTTCGTATTCCTCCAAGCCTCGATCAAGAAAATCGGTTGTTCTAATCCTTTTTTGTTTTGTTGTGCCAGATTGCAGAAATTGTGTCTCCACCACCGAAGGCATATAAGACGAAGTCCTTGGAGAAGTCTGGATTGCGAGAGTGGGGCTTGAGATATAGCCTCTTTTATTGCCTCAAAACTTGCCTTGCCTTCGATGTCCACTTAAATGCCATGCTCTTCTTTAACATCAGCGTTATTGGCTTTACGAGCTGCAAAGTTTGGAACAAACCTATGGACAAAATTGATCCTTCCCAAGAAGCTTTGAAGAGCCTTCTTGTGACTTGGCAATGGCAATGCTTGAATTGCTTCAACCCGTTCTGGGTCAATCGTCAACCCTTCCTTTGAAACAATATGGCCTAGAAGTTTTCCCTCGTGAGCCAAGAATATGCACTTTTTGGGATTCAATGATACCCCAAATCTTCTACATCTCTGAAATACTTGCCTCAAATGACAGAGGTGATCCGCTGCATTTTTTGAGAATACAGTGATGTCGTCAAGATATATCAGAACTATTTTGTTGATCAACCCCTTAAATGCCATATCCATTGCCCTTCGAAGGTGGCTCCAGATTTGATAGTCCAAATGATCTTCAGAGGCATAGGTCCCCCATTCGTGGTGAAAGCCATCTTGAATTGGTCATCTTCTTTCACCATCACCTGATTATACCCTGAGTAGCCATCTAGGAGAGAGAATCTCTCTGAACCGGATACTACTTGCAATATTTGTTCCATTGAAGGAAGTGGGTAATGGTCTTTGAGAGATGCCCTATTGAGGTCCCGGAAATCTACACACAACCTGATTTCTCCGCTCTTCTTCCTGACCGGAACCAAGTTTGCAACCCAGCTTGAGTGCTTGATCGGGAATATAATGCTTGCCTCTATTAGCTTGTTAAGCTCTTTCTTCATTAGAGGCTCAATGTGAGGGTTGACAGGTCTCTGCTTCTGCCTGATGGGTTTAGCATCTGGATCCAATTCTATGGTATGTTGTGCCAACTTCGGATTGAATCCTCTCAAGTCTTCATAGCTCCAAGCGAAGACATCTGGAAATTCTTGGCAAAGCTGTATGAAATCTGATTTCTCTTGCTCAGTGGCCACTTTACCAATTTGAAGTATTTTGCCTTCCCAACCTGTAATTGGCTCAATCTTCTCTCTTGACTCAGTATGTTAGCCTTTTCCTTACGGAATCGGTCGTTAGGGTCAAGATAGACTCCAATGTTACTAAACCCTTAGGAAGCTTGTTTGTCCGCAGCTGCACTACTTGATCCCCATACTGCTGCTCTAATCTGTCCTGATTTCTAGCTGAGAATTCAGCCTCTTCCTGTAGAAAATTGACGATCCGTTGATCGTTTCTCAAAACCCGCCACCTTGTGTTATTATCTGAATCGCTGGCCTCACAATCACATGGATATGTGGCTGTGTTTTTTCCTTTTGATGTTGTCAACCACATCAAACGTTGCTCCAACCGGGCCGCGAGCCTATCCGCGGCTTCATTTTTCTTCCCGGGTATGGACACAATGTCAAAGCTTCAAATCCTCAATGAGGTCCCATACCCTATTCTTAGTAGCTCCTCAAACAAGTCGTTCTTCGTAGCATGTTGTCCTCTAACTTGGTTGACGATTAGCTCGCTATCCCCGAACACCTGCAAGTTATTTATCCCCTTTTTCCTAGCCCAATGAAGTCCATGAATCAAGGCCTCATATTCAGCTGTGTTGTTTGAACAAGAAAACTGGAAACGAAAAGCTGAATAATATTTGATGCCTTGAGGTGAAACAAGCATGGCTCCACCTCCTGCACCTTGCCTACTCCTTGATCCGTCAAAAAACAGCCGCCATACCTCATTGTCATCATTATGGCTTGGCTTGGTGATGCTAGAACAAAGTTGATTTTCTTCGTGTATACAATAGACTCCCAAACTCTCGATTCTTCTACTTCGATAGGGATCAAAAGCATGTATCTTGTTTGCCCATTCATCGAGAGTTAGGTCCGGGATACTTCCAACCTGGTGTCACCTCATCAAGCATTTAGGGTGATCTTCTTGATCAAATGCTGAGCAATTGGCATTAATCTGACTAGGAGTGTAAGGCTCAATATGGAAGTTTGCAATAGGTTCAGACCTAATTGTAGCCTTAGTTCCATACCTTGTTCTAAACAACATGTGAGACCAATCAGCAGACAAATACCCCCCAATCTTGGCTGTGAAGTCCCTTGACAAGCAAAGGGCAAAGAGTGGTGGAAGGTCTATGATTGATATATCTTGTAAGACAACAACATTTGGACATGCATGCAAGGTAAGACTCAAGTTTTTAATCACTCCAATCAAGTTGCTATATTGCTGTCCCATCCAATCGCACTACCCCTTTAGATATTACTTCATATTGAGACCCAAATGATCAGCCTATTTGCTTGGGCATCACTGAGCTACTTGCCCCGAATCAATCATGCAATTGTGTACTAGTTTATCCCCAATGATTAATGAAACATAGAAAGGAGGGGGCTTCAACATTTTACCTTGTTGCCCTCCATGGCTTCCTTCAGGCTGGGCAGCATTTGTAAGCACTTTGTCTTGCATCTGAACCTGCTGATTCGAAGTTGTCCAATCCTTCATGGCAGCTTGCAGCAGATCTCTTTGTCCTGGGATGGATAGGGATTCCCACATTGATATATTGACGTTAGTCTTCTTCATCTGTTCAATGATACTGAATGGGGATGAAGTATCCTTTTGTTGTCCCTTGGTTTGTACACTTACTCCTTGTACGTGGGCAGCAACAGCTGGCATTTGAGTTGGCCTAGGGGTTGTTCTTGGCTGCCCTTGTGTATTTGAAACTGGACTCTGCTTGCCAATCATTTGTGGAGCCGTGGAAGGTGGTGGATTGGCTGGGGCTAATGGCTGTTCTTCACCCAAATTTCTCCTCTTTGACCTTGTGTTGGCTGCGACACCTTGAGAAACTGCTTGATTCATGCCACAGAAATCTTCGCTTGCCGCTACTTCACCAACGTGGTGTCATTTGGGGCTGATTGTTGTTGGAATGTTTCTTGTTGTTGATCAAGCTTTCGATCGCCCTCGCCTCCACACCAGAGTTGTCACCATCGTTGCTTGATTGAGAGCACCATTGAAACACATGGATTGGTTATGAGGCTCGTTGCATGGAAAGCACCAATCATATTCCTGAGCAATGTTGTTCTGTGTTGGCACTAATGCCTTAGAGGCAGATATAGCATTTGGATTATAGGGCTGGAATGGTCTATTAGAGGGAGGCCTTGTTTGATTCACATTTGCAACTGGATTAGGTGGTCTTTGTGGTTGGTATGGCTGCCTATTAGGCTGAGCTTGAGGTTGATAGGAAGGTCTGAAACCTTGGGCTTGTTGCCTCTTAATAGTAACCAGCTCATTTCCCAAATTTTGCAACTGTTTCATGACCTCTTGGAGTTCATTCGAAGCACTTGGAGATGAAGTGGAAGCTTCACTTGAACTCTGATTTCTAGGAGTGGGAACAGGAGCCAAAGTGGGTGCTTGACTAGTGCTTGGATTTTCTAAGTTTGGATACAAGGGCATGGGAGGCCTAGGAGCCAGTTTACCAGCTTGAATAAGACAGTTTTCGGCTCTAATGGCAATGCTATAAGCCATAGGGATTGTTGTGCCTCCCATGGACTGAATTAACATAGAAATATCGAATTCAAAGCTTTAAGGTAATATAGAAAAGCACTTCTTCGTTGTTGCCTCGACCGCCACCGGAATCCTATCCCAAGACCTTTGAAATCTGAAGTTGAAGTCACCACCGCTCGTTGGGGGCTCTCTTGATAGTTGTCACTGCTCCAAAAGAGACAAGTTGTCTCCTTCTCTCCAAATTGCTCGTGAAGTGCAACACAAACTGATTCCAGCTTTTGATGATAGAACCACTCCAAGGCTCCTAAACCATCAGAATGCTTTACCCTCAAGGAAGATGCCAAGAACTTGACACCACTTGCATTTCATTGATTTCATGGATTGCACAAAGGTTAGCAATATCTTTAACATGATCACCCGGAGTAGTCCGATTTTCTCCGGTGAAGTAGGGAATGTTCTTCAAGGCTGCAATAGAACGGATGTTGTGCATTGAGAGCAAGTGGGTGCCGCCCGTGAAGTTGACAGGGATTGTTCTCGAGCCATTCTAATCGGTCTTAAAACCCTCAGTATACCGAATGAAAGGCCTCGTGTGGAGGAGTTGAGAGAGTTCTGTTTGGTGGAGATGGAGACCTTGAATCCTTCTTCCTCTTTGCCTTCTTCGAGATAACTCGCAGTATTCAAACAACACTTCTTCTTCTCCAACTCTTGACCTTGTGGTGATTCTTCTCATGAGTTTTCGTGCCCGCACCGCTGAAACCAGTTGATTCTTCCCCTTGGAGTCGCCAGATATGCAAATAATAGCTCTTATAAGCAAGAAAACTGCAGCAGATGCATATCAACTTTGCTGCAATAAAAATGAGACCTCTAGGTCCCACCGGGCGTGCCAAAACTGTTGTTGCAGACTCACAACACCCCTGGATGCAAATCAGGCTTCTAGGTTGATGTTCAGGCATCCAGTGTGATTGCACAACATGGAATCCTTTCTCCAAGCGTGGGACTTGTAAAGATGAGAAAAGATTCTCCAGAGAAGGCTGGTTCCTATTCCTCTGTTCAGATGCACACAAAAAATGCAGAGGGTTTGCTAAAACCTAATCTAACTTGCCAAGGAGACAGGGTAAGAAAATGCATAGAATAAAACCTAAACTACAAAGGTGATGCACCGAGGAATGTTAGACACTCGTTTTGCAAATTTAACATGCACACATAGATGCAATACAAACACCATGCACATGTGTAACCAAACCGCAATAAGAGATCAAAATGACAAAGCAATGAATACATGAGAGGGTCGAGAGTCAATCACAACACATATATTATTGCTCAAGAGTCGATACAAGATATCATGCAAAGGGCCAAGAGGCAAAAAGAGATCGGCATTACAACCCATATGGGAGGTTTGAAAGCTCCACAATTTCTCTGCAAGCGAGGGAAGAAGGGAGGATGCAAAACAAAATGTCCGACCCTTAAAGGAGCTCTTCTTTACAATATATATCAAGAAATGAGAGAGGGAAGAGAGAGGAAATCCAGAATCTGCCCCAACCACTTCTTGGTAGCATTTAAAATCATCTCATTATGAGAAGTGGTGGATCCTAGCAAAAAATGGGGTCCGTCTAACAGAGCGGCGAGTGTCTCGCCGCATTAAAGTTGGTTGTGAAGCATTACTTCGTCTATCACCACACGCCGAGACGTTTTCTTAATTTTCTCCTCCAAACTACACCAAAATGTGAGATTGATCCCTTAATCATGTAGAGAATTTCAACAATCTTTCCGTTGATATAAAGAACGTGCAAATCCGAGCTCTGGATCGAAAGATACGAAGGTCTCAAGATTTAGGCACAAAAAAAAAGAAACGGTTTTAAAATCTTTTCCCGCGCCTCGCCATCCGGACGACACGTGGCAGCCCCGATTCGCCGAGTAATTTTTCTCTCTCCACCTTTTCATGGGCTTTTTTTTTTGTGGGCCCCTTAAACTTGGACACGTGGCACTATTTCATTGGTTCGATCGCTGCTCAAAACTCGCCCCTTTGACTTTGGACCTTTTTCTTGGCGACACGTGTCATGCCGTGATTTGTCCACGGGCCTCGCCGATTTTTCGCGTCCACCACATCCTTTTGTCCCGGATGTCCCAGTGCTTCATGGGACAGAATCCTCCGATCCGCCCGAAATGGGCTTCCATGTCCCTTTTCTGCCGGTGACACGTGGCGTGATCTGATTGGCTTTCGGCTCCTTCGGCTATCCGCGTCCCGCGCGTCCCTTTGTCCCACTTGTCCTTGTGCTGAAGTTTCCTATTTGTTTCCGGCCGGGTTCGCCATCCATCCATTTGTCCCAAATGCCCAAGGCTGCCTGGGACAAATTCTTTCGCCGATCCTCCTTCATCCATTTGTCCCAAATGTCCCAAAGGCCTGCCTGGGACAAATTCTTCCGGCTCCGATTTTCCCGATTCGGCTGTTCGGTCCTCCGCGCACTCTTGTCCCGCTTGCTCCCAGTAAAGGACTTGGACAAATTTTCTTTCTTTCGGCCGATTTGGGCATTTCGCGTCCATTTGTCCCAGATGTCCCTTTTCTGTTTGGGCCGCCTGGAGGCTTTTCGGCCGATCCGCGCCTTCCGCGTATAATTGTTCCAACTGTCCCAAAGGTGGCCTTGAGCAGGACTTAGCCAATTTTACGATTTTCTCCTGAGTGCTTAGCTTCACTGTGGGTGATAGGCCGGCATGCATGGGATTCCTTCCTCTTATAGTGGGAGTAAAATTGACTACATATGATTCCAAGTTTCTATGCCATCCTGGGAAATTCAAAGTCCATTGTATGGGCCCATTCATTATATCATATATACTTGATTAAGGCACTTTCGATTACAAACCTTTGGATGGAACACGGTTATCGTGCCATTTTCATGGGAGTAGGCTAAAGCCTTACTATAAATAAGTCTTCCCTGTGTTTGTAAATAAGGCAATATTTCCAATTAGCCTAGGATTTCCTTAATGATTTTATTTTCTTTGTGTTTTCCTTTCTCGTTGCTTGTTCCCTTTCCTTTTTTGTTATGTATTGGTAGCCACTTACAATTTCAAAAGTTTTCTATGTGTAGAGGACTACACATCTATTTTTGTGTGGGGTGAAGTGATGCGACAAAAATTGGAAGCTGTGTTTCAATGGCATAGATCAAAGGATCAAAAGCATGTAGTTTGGAAGAGCACATGTGGAAAAGGTGAACATGAGGATTTTGGTGTCAGGAAGGATTTACAAAAACCACATATAAGGGTGAGAAGCATAGGAACAACATGAGGTAGGTGATGTCAAAAATCAGGATAAAGACAAAAGAAGTGCCTTCGGCATTGAAAGTGCACGTGTAAGGATATTCGGTCAAGTAAGAGTTATTGTGTCCTAAAAGGTTGTAGAATTTTTCATGCAAGATTGGGCATGGGGGTAAAAGCACCGAAGGTTGGCGAGGGAAAAATACACCTTTATTGCAAGAGTACATTAGTAGGTGGCATGACATTTATTGTGGGAAAAAGCAAAACCTATAAGTATAAGGTTGAGGTGCATTATTGTTTACCTTGCATTTGTGTTATAAAATACCTTTTGTGAACTAGGGCATCCTTGAAGAAACATTGTGTGAAAAAAGGTTGTGAATATTTGTGTGCATAGTTAGTTCGATCGGTGAAAAGGAATGGAAAAATAAGTACATGGGTGTAAGTGGAGAAGGTTGTGTGGAAGAATCCCGCGGGTGATTATGCCGTCTTATGGAAAAAGGGTTTTCTAGGTTAGGGTTGTGTAAGCTAGGGCATGAAGTTTGAAGGAATTTTTGCGAAGGAGTGGGGCCACGAGAGTTGAGCAAATCCAGGATTAGGGGAAAGGAAGAAATTTTAGTGACCGATGGAGAAATGACACCAATGAAAGTAGCAAATGTTTCACCAAAGAAGGGAAAGGGGAAACGATCCGTTTCCACCAATTTCAATGTGGAATGATACACAAAGATGTAATATCTAGATGGCGTATTTCTTGGAAAAGAATGGGTGTCTCAAGTTAGAAATATGACCGTGAGTGACTACAACCATTGAATGAACACCACGAGAGAATGAGATGACATTAGAACTAGTTTTGCCTTCGAGATAAAAGGACACCAGATGGAATGCCTATCTACGATGATGAGGTTATGGTGAAGATAGATAAGGCAATCTTATTACAACTCTACGAGTTTCCCTATTTCAGAAAACCTGAGTGATTGTACCAGTGGTTAATGTCATGCGTACATGAAGACCATTTCTACTTCATACGATGAAGGATGCAAATAACTCCCTAACTGATTTCTATGTTTACTGGTCTTGTTTGTAAAGGAGAATATTTTGATGATGACTTGGATGACAAGGAGGCCATCAAGAATAATTGTTGAAGCCTATGACTACAAGAAGGGTTCACGATACTTTGACATTTCTGTGATTTCTGACCCGGTAATGAGGATGGCCATGCACTTGGTCACAAAGCTGAATGGGCAGGAGAGATGGACACATATCAACAAGGCTTGGTTGAATTTTTTTAAACTATCGAGGGGACCATATATAACCTCTCAGATTTCATAGCAGAAGAAATCATCAATGTCACGCATGATGGAGAAAATATCATGTTTGGTAATGTCCTCCTTACCATTTTATTTTTGGATATTGGAGTGTTCGATGGGCCGATAAATTTGTGTGGAGAGTACCTAGATGAAAACCCGTTATAATTTCAGAATTCTAATAAATACGGATTTAATCAACTTACATATTACATAATGTCACATTAAATATTTAAATAAAGATTACATCATAACATGAGTAAAGAAATACTTACAGAAATAAGTAACACAGTGACACAATATTTATAGTGGAAAAAACCAATAGGGTAAAAACCACTTTGAAAATAACCTTTTACTTTGAGAGAAATTATTTTACATCTAGTACGATCACCTCCTCCTTTGAAACCTTATTTACTAAGGGTAAAACCAAATCACTTGATTTGCACAACTTTGATATATTTCCGAATATATCAAATCATGACCTAAAGTCCTTTTTATATAAGGTGATCGGGTATGTCTCCCGACCCACCTTTTCAACCTCAAATGGTTGACACATACACATGATTTTATAATATCTAATATTATAAATACAATCATTTCATGATATTAAATATTTAGCCTAAGGTATATACCTAGGTTAACATATTTAATAATAGAAATATAAATATTTCATATTATTAAATATTAACCTATATATTAGTGATGGACCCATATACATTAAGGGTTGGCTGACCACTTAATCATTATGTTCCAACACTCTCCCTTAATGTTAAGTTGGATAACATAACATATGCCGATAAATTACCTTCCCATGGTACACTACATGATTTACAATCCTTAAACCATAAAGGTTTTAGGCTAGCATATCGGTTGAAGGAATTATAACACCTTTATACTCAATTTACCTTTTGATACAAAATGATTTGGAATCTCAAATATCATCCCATGATTAGTGGCTAAGTATGATTTGTGAGTTTTACATGTTCTCATAGGTTCTCATAAAAGGTTATTGAACCCAAGCATATAGGAGCCTTTTTACAACCAAGGACCTCCTTAACAATATGCTTGTATTGGATGTTTACCAGTAAACTCAATAACACTAAAGAGTTTACTGAAGACCACCTTTAAGATCTTTCTACACTTCTTTCTAAAAAATAAGTCAAGGAGGTATACATGCTTGAAGGTCTTTTTACACTTGCCCGAAGGTATTTTACAAATGCCCGAAGGTCTTTTTACAAAAACCAAGTTCCATTAGGAGGTGAAATTTTCATGCACACTCCCCCTTAATGGAAACTCTGATAATCTAAGATTTTCACTAAAGTGAAAAAACTTTGCAACACTTAGGGACTTTGTGAATATGTCAGCAATAAGCTCTTTAGTCAACATAAACTTGAGATTTATCTCATTACTTTGCACCTTCTCACGGGTGAAGCATATATGTATCTCAATGTTCTTTGTCCTCTGATGTTGAACTAGATTCTTAATCAAGAGTAATACAACTCTGACCACCACATAGAAGATAAATACTTCCTTTAGCTTCCATGTGTATCTCTACCAACAAACCGTTGCAGCCACATGGCTTTTTTACTTCTTCATTGTACTTCTTTGCCTCAGTAGAAAAAATAGAGACTATTGATTGTATTTGTTGTTCCAAGTAATGGTTCCTACACCAAAAAAATTGAACACATATCCAATATATTTTATAACACAACATCAATATGGTTAGAATCACAAAATTCATATAAGATAGCATTTTCATTCTTATTATAATATAACCCATAATTGATTGTTCCTTTCAAATATCTAAAAATTCTTTTTGCAAGATTCCAATGATCTCTAAAAAGGTTCATGCATAAACCTTGAAGTAATTCCTTTTGTATATGAAATATTTGATCTAGTTATAGTTAGATAAATCAAACTATCAACTAACAACGTATATAAAATAGGATCAAACTTTTTCATATGCGATTTATGATCAATATTTATTCCAAATTCCATTGAAGTAGAAAATGGTTTACAATCAATCATAAGATTTTTTTAAATATAATGGTTGCATATTGTGTTTTAAAAAATAACAATAGAATGAAATACAATCATACAAATAACATGATGTGAGAGACCTAACTCATTCATTTCAAAGTACTACCTCAATTTCTCTTTAAACCTATGAATTAAATTAGAATTGTCACGAGACATAAACAAATCATCAACATATATACATATAATGATAATATGTGAGCCTTATTTCTTAGTGAATATATTATTGTTAGAAGAACAATTAGCAAAACCTAACAATTTAAAGAAAGAAACAATTTACGCATACCTAAGAGTTGTAAGAGCTTGATTTTTACATAGCTTTCTTTACCGAGTTTATTCAAATCCTTTAGGTTGAAACATGTAAAGTTCTTCTTTTAAATCGAAATTAAAAAAGTATTTTTCTTATCCATTTGGTAGATTTTCCACCCAAATTGAGCAGCAATTACAAATAAGGTCATAATAGTACTCACTTTAGCTATAGGAAATGTCTCAACATAATCAATACCAAGTTTCGAGTGAAACCTCTAGCAATAAGTCTATCTTTATGTTTGTTAATACTGCCATCACTATTATATTTTACTTTGTAAATCCACCTAGACCCTATAATACTTCCTATCTCAAGTTTATACAAGGTAATTAATGCATGGTACATATGATGGCTTTGGTCATTTTCTTAAGGTTAATAGGATTTGAGTTTTCTTATATAGATTGAGCCCAATTTAATTTTTATCAAGGAAGATAAGAGTTTTAGAAATATCTATAGCATCAAAACATCATCATAAGCATTTACTAAATTAGAATCAAAACCATCATTTAGAAGCATTTAATGAATTAACTTCAAGAGAAGAAGACAACACATGTAAACCTTTCACTAGACTATATCTATACATTTCATATAAGCTTCGATAATTAACATGTCCTAACCTTTCATGCCATAGTTTTGAATTATTCAAACTATGAGATATAAAAAAGATGCAGAAGAGAAATCATCAAAAATATATAGATCATTTCTTTGAATTCCTTCATCTATTATACACTCATTACTATCCTTGATATACTAAGTATCCTTCATGCATGGATTCTAGTTATGTCCATACCTCTTTCGGATGTTCAATATTACCAATGTGTAGAAGGTACTCATTGTTCACATTGCATATAAAGAGCATCTTACATTCATTGCAAGAATGCATTCATGTTATCTATAGTTGCTTTCGACGAGTGGTGGGAGCAACCTCATAGATCCAAAAATCAGTCATCCAGAGTTTCCTCGCCATAAATTCTATTTTGACCCAAATGTTGTAGTTGGTTTCATTCAGGATTTGGGTTTTGTCAAGACAGAAATAGTTGGACGTCATTGTTTTCCTAAACTTATAAAACACACCCCATTATAATATACAATGTACCACAAAGTTAGATATATATTTATCAATAAAAACAACACTTTTAATAGAATTAGATCTAAATTTTACAAATCTAAAGAAACTATTTTATCATAACTAATTTTATCATTACAATGCATACTAATTAACATCCCATGATCAAAATAATAACCCACATTATAAAGGGCTCGCATTATACCCGATTTATATAAAAATATTTCCGACCATATAGAAGTGTAGAAGAGACCCCTAAGAATGAATAACAACTTAAAATTTATGAAAAAAATTAATGTAGACAAAAATCCATCCAACTTAAATTTGAAGTCTAAATGACTGTCATAATGACTTAGTTTTTGGCCTATCATGACGGTCATTTGATAGTCAATTTTAATACAGTTAAAGTTTCTTGAAACCTAAGAGCTTAAATTTGATGTCTAAATGACCGCCACATTGTCTTATGTTTGGTCTACCATGATGGTCATTTGACCGTCAAATTTAATGAAGCCAAAACTTGTTGTGTATTTCCATAATGTGAAATTCCATAATTTATTCTTCTATATAATATTAGGGAGGTTATATTTTAACACATTATAATAACGTATTCTAATTTATAATATAAAAATATATACACTTTTTTATTAAAAAAATTGTATATAATTTATAGAATGAAAATAAAAACAACATATAGTTCATAAAAATTATAAACTATAGTATATATTTCTTATGTAAAAAACACATAACCCTTATTAAAGGGGTTTAAAGGACATAGACCAAAGTTAAAATAATTTTACCAGTGTAAGCATATTTATGAGAGTATAGATTACCTGCATATTTTACAAAGGGGACAAGTAATTTCACTCGACCAATGAAATAAATTAAAATCCCTATTTTCATGAACCTTGTCTCCGTACGTACCCAAAATCAGAGGGTATCTGCATCACTGAGAACGATGTTACACATGCCCCAATGATGATAAAAGTCACCTCGCAAGGTGTTCGGGATCCGATAAGCTCGCGAAGTATATGTTAGCATCCCAAATGCTTTATCCAAGTTCCTTGTGCTTTGTTTTATCCCTTGCCCCCATTTCTTGGCTTTTTGACCTTCAGTAATGAAACCGCCGCACCTACCATGGCGGTCTCCTAACCACCACCCTTCTTAGGGTGGTGGTCCTTCATGCATTCTCCAACACGTTCCTTTGATCGCGACTTGCGCATGAATTTTCAACATTTACTAGCTTTTCTCAACCGCCTTAGCTTGTATTTATGTTTTTGGTTCCCTGTAATAGTGTTTCTCCATTGTTTAATGGTAAAAGAGTTCCATTCCAAGTTACCCTTTGGTGAATGGGAATTCTATAAATAGCTAGTTTGTTTTCAAACAAATGGCCCCTCATCCTCTCAATTCTCTTGTTCAGTTTTTCAATTCCTTGCTTAGAATTCTGTTAGTTTCATGTTTTTCTTCCATTTTTGGCATTTTAGAGGTCATATCATCTTCTTGTTTCAGTCTTATTTCATTGTTGCTTCATATAACTAGTTTAGCATAGAATAGATTCATTTCTAGACTAGAATCCATTAAAGTTGTAGGTTTTATTTTATCACAAGGATAAATTCCAAAACTCTCGGAACACTTGCGTTATATTCTCGCAATAAATCCCACTAGGAATTACATAGTCAAGCTCTGTTCACTTGCGCTATCCCTCTCCTACTCGCATTGTATTTGGTCTATATCCAAAGCTGTCATTGTTTGAATACCATCTTTTGTTGATACTATCATATACATGCTTTTCTGGATTCATAAGGAGATGAAGGAATGGGGAGATCACACTGAGGGGATGAAATCACATACAACTGGATTTACCACTGTTCTATAAATGCCAGGTTTGAGCTATCAAAGTTCTAGTTATAATATATCAAATAGAGTAGTGAATCATTCCATTTTAGTTAAATATAGTTTTTGATATTTCTAGAAAATATTTGGGGATTGATAGTTTCGAGAAACTGTGATTCATTCCTCACTTCGAGGTAGGATCGATAGTATTTCCAATTTAGAATATATAGCTTCTTAGATATTTAGGATAAAATCACAACTACACGCAGCAAATAGCCATACTGTGCCTACGTTGCTTGTTTTATTTTGTTTCTAGATTAGTTGTCCATTTTATAAATATATAGAGTAGCTGCTCTTTAATTTAATTGAAATACGTCATTAAAAATATAAAAATAGAAGGATGCTTACATAGTGTAAATACCTCTTTTATAATCAGTTTATTAAATGTTAGTTAAAAATTGAATCATTTTGTATGACAATCACATGACCTAGAGAGCCTAGAGAATATATATTTGAACCCATAGTACCTCAACCAAATCTACCCATGACATTAGCTAATATCGATCAGGACCTTAGGATACAGGTCTTTCGAGCAACAACAAACTTACAAGCAATTAGTGAGCAACTAAGAGGATTAAACATCGAAGACGACAAAGCATATACATTCTGGTCAAATCATCCTAATTATAGATTTCCTTGATAAAACATCTGAATGACTGTACAAGGATTTGAAGAGAGAAAACATTTGGTTGTGATCCTTTGGTTCCATAGCCTAACATAGGAGACCTCCTCGTTGACATAGACACTAGCTTACGTATCCAAGTTTTCAGAACACCTGTTAGTACTCCGAGAAAATCATATAACTTCTAGTTCTAAATGTAGAGGCTTAAAAGGCATATGATTACTTGATAGTTGGAAGAAGAGATTGATTCTTCACATGACCATAATAGGTCCACAACAACCATGCACTCACGGTTGTGATCCCCAAGTCCCACAACCCAACGGGCCTACAAATCAGTTAAGTATTGACACCGGCTTGTGAACGCTGGTATTTAGATCCTCACCACTCCGCCAGATATTATAGTACAATTCTCCGTATTAAACATAGAAGCCAATCAATCTAACATTTTCTAGGCTAGACCAGAAAATCACCCATAGTTCATTACAAACCCACTAAATCACCCACCACCATTTTCATGACCTTTTCTGGAGATATATACGAAGCTCCCATAGGTCACTTTCCACGTATCCAACAACCAAGAAATAGGGTCTCTAGCAGAGCTCAACATTGATTGGAGCCTCTAAACGACCATTATATCTGAATGAACCATTACACCAATTTAGGTTAGGAGGGCCTTCTTCGCCTTAGATTCACAGATTCCATTATTGCGTATTGAGGATCTAAGATTACCTAATTAGCTTGTCTATATCCATTTGCATTTTAGCGTCCACCGGCTATCTCGACACGACCTCAGGAGGTCGGGTATGAGGAAGAGGTACTTGTAGATTCCCATGCTCTTGCATGTCACTTTTCCATCATACAAAACTGGTGAATCGATGTGAATCAAACATAACCTTCTTATTTAGAGTCGATTTCTACTTGTTCTTCCAATTAATATACTTTTTATCTTTTCCACCCTTTTAGCCTTCACATTAGCTTCACCAACAAAACTGGTGAACCCGACGTGAATCGACAACCGTTTCATCTTCTCTACCTCATTAGCCTTCACATCAGCTTCACTAACAAACCGGTGAACCCGACGTGAATCAAACAAACCGTTTCATCTTCTCTACCTCATAAGCCTTCACATCAGCTTCACCAACAAAACTGGTGAACCCAACGTGAAACAAATAGTTCTTCCTTTTATTATTTCTCTCATCCACCTTCGCTCTTTCCCATTATTCTGTGGGTATTCATATACCCCCCGAATATGTCGGGATACGATGCATATGGTAGACCTCTCTCAGGTCTTGAAGTAAACTATAGTCAAACAAATAGGCAACCATCACCCTCGCTTTCTGCATGGGTAGATAACTATTCAAGTAATTACTTGTCATCTCAAACTCCCCCTCACAGAACTAGCTCTAGTTCTTCATTCCGAATCGAGGAATTTGATCAGTTTGCACAAACACAATAGCTAGAGCCATCAGGCTCTAATAATATGACGTTTACTGGGAATCGCTTCATCTCCTAGGTCTTGTTTAGACCACAGATCAGTAGATAGTCAGACCCACTCCCCTTTTTGGATGAGGAATACTTAGCACGCTTCGCTAAAAGTGAACAACACTTCCAAAGTATGTATCCACCTATAGGGAATTTACAAATATAGTCTGATACCCTATTCCAGGAGAACACCCCCATTCCTCCACCTATGGGAAACACCCTTGGTGAAGCTTGGCAGGGTAACGATCAATTCATAGCAGGGTATCACACCCCTTTACAACCTCAAGCTATACAACAAACACCCCTAAGACAAAGCACTACATCTTTGCCAATGGAGGTCATTTCAGCCTTAGCTGAGAAGGTTAGAGGGCTGGAACTTGCTCAAGCAAACCAAAATTCATATTTTGGGCAAGCAGAATCCCCAACCCTCTACATCATCCCAGTTAGGTCGACCTCCTTATAGGAACAGGCACGTTAGGCATGCCTCCTCAAAATCCTTATAGTTACCCATAACAAACACCAACTAGGACCGTGTTTTCAAATGCCATTCCAGTTGAAAGCATGACACCTCCTGGTTTGGCACCAAACAACCCATACGTAATAATGATCCTCCTTACTTAAACATTTATTCAAAGTCACCACAAGGAGACATGTTCTCTTCTCCCAGGATGTTTGTTCAACCACAGGGATTCCCTTATGTTCCTACAAATGCATATGTTATGCCATATCAACAACCCATTCCACCTCAACCCCCTCAGCAAGCCCCATCGATGGTCAAGGCCTACGCAGTAGGGACTTATTCAGAATATTTAAAAGAACCCTAGACTTCACCATATGAAGCGTTATGCTTCCAAGACCTCTTCCTGATTTTCCCAAATACAAAGGAGAAGGGGATCCAAATGCACACATTAAAGCCTATGCGCATGCCATATGGGAGTTACTCCCTTGGGATGGGGTTGTTGCTAAAATATTCCCTAAAACCTTAGAAGGTATTGCCCTTGATTGGTATTACATAATACCTGAAGCCTCGATACACTCATTTAAACAACTCGTGTCAGAATTCATCAAAGCTTTTGACATGAACAAATTGTTAAGAACAGGAATCAGGGAGTTCTTACATATCAAACAAGAACATAATGAGTCCATTGCTCATTTTATTCAAAGATGGCATACGGTTCTCTACTCATCAGCAAGTGCTCCAAACATGGATCAAATGGAACTATGTGATTTATTCCTTAATTCTCTCAATAGAGAGATAAAGGAAGAAGTCTAGAAGTTCCCACTAAGAACTTACGATGAAGTACTCGAGAGTGCTCTCCGAATCGACCAGGCAGTGATAGATAGTGGTCGTAAGATATATGGGACAAATGGGAAACTAACCACTCCTAATCAAAACACCACGGCCTATCCTAATGCTGGGAATGTTAATCAAGGACCTAAGATCCTTAACAAGAACTGCGGAGTTACAATAGATGGAGTAACCGACCAAGTTAAAAGGGAAAACGTTGTAAACATTTCGCCACCTGTTAATAATCAGCAAAATAACAATTTTACTCTAATAATCAATGCGGTGGATTTTAATCGTCCACCATGTCAATAACAACAACAACAACAATGATGAAAATCCAAACACAAAGTCCAAGTCAAAACTCAACTGGATATCAGAGTCAAAACCAAAGGCAACAACCTCAAAATTTTAACTCTAACAACCAACAGCCTTATCAAAATTTTGGGCCACATCAGGTTATAAATCAACAACCTCAAAATTATAATCCCAATTTATATTGTGGCTTCCACAAGATTCAAGGCCACGATACTAGGACTTGTGAATACAATAAATTCATGCAGCGTTTGCTAAAAGATCAAAAGCAACTCTTTATAGATATGTTTTTAGCAAATTCTATAGTACCCATGCCAAATGCTTATGCAGGGGTAGTTTCCCCTCAAAATGCACCCCTTAAGATCTTTAATGATCTACTCCCAAACTGTTCTAACAATAACATGCTAGATCCTAATGGAACAAACAAAGGTGTCATAACAGGAAACAATGATCATGAAGCTTCAACTTCATTAAATCCACCAGTCGCACCCCAACTAGGAACTCGGCCTCAAACTAAGATAGTTGGTTTGGTGGAGTTAGACACCAAACTACCCATAGAAACCATAACAAGAACATGGGATTATGCTTCTCAACCCACTCCAAGTTATCCATTGGAACCAGAAAACAGTCAACAAATGTTGGTAAAACCCATAGGTGCCTATGATTTAATTAATGACTTAACTAAAACCTTCTCGCACATCTCCTTTTGGATTTGTTAAAGAACTCTCCCACCCATAGGGCTGCTCTCTTAGAAGCATTAGGCCTTGGTCATTTAATCAACATCACTCCTCCCCTGGAAACGCAGGTAAACCATGTGGACTTTGACGTTTATCCATCGGGGCAGCTAGATAGGGATACAAAATTTATATTCGATATAAGCAAAATGCCAACAGACGCTGAAATTGCATGAAGAGGTGACCCAACTTTACATTTACAAGTTTGGGTCTACAATAATTATGTTAAACATGCAATGGTTGATGATGGGGCAGCAATTAATATAGTCCCCTTCACTTTTCTTCAAAAGTTAGGATATGGAGAGACAAACTATTCCACGACGTGAAATACGCTAAGAGGTTATGATAGCCTCAAAGCCACTTTGATTGGAACCATAGTTTTACCAGTCACTTTAGGACCCAAGACGGTCCTCACCAAGTTTTATATTATAGATCGGGAAACCAATTATAATATGATCCTTGGTCGGCCATGGATACACCACATGAAGGTGATCCCTTCCACATTATTCCAAGAAATGAGATTTCTACACTTAGGGAAAATATTCGTGGCACAAGGTGACCCAAAACCCTTCGATATACACCTAGCTGATTTGAAGAAAAGACCGGGTATTCACTCCGAGTTTGAACTTCCAGCAAACCAACTTGTCAAACCAACTAATTCACAACCAAAAGAAAATGATACCCACCACTGAGTTGGAAATTTCAAATCTAGCCGAGGACGTTCCAGTACTCAAAAGTGAGACCAATGTTATAAAAACAGTATCCCTAGGGACTACCACAAAAATTGTTGAGTTGCTAGAGAAAGACTTACCTATTCTCCTACCGTTTGATTCCATGGGTATGGGACACACCCTAGGAATTGCTTCTCTTCCATCAGATGAAATTTTTATGGTAGAGGTAACCAAGCAGAAGAAATAGATACAGATATCCCAACATCCATTTTTCCAAGTGAGTATTGGACTCTCCACTTGATGGAGCTAGATGTCGCTTTGGAGCTGGGGTGGGAGTGATCTTTACCTCACCCGATGGAAAGATCCTACCCTTCACCTTTAAATTAAACTTTGAATGTACAAACAACGGGGTTGAGTATGAAGCTCTCCTCCTTGGCCTCATCCTAGCTAAAAGAATGGGTGTTGACAACATTAGAGTACTAGGAGACTCACAATTGGTTACAAACCAAGTCTCTGAGGTATATGAAACTAGAGCTGAGCACTTGCAGCTCTATAAAACAATAGTATTAGATCTAAGTAAGGGATTTAACTTCATATCAATTGAAGCAATCCCACGAGAATAACCTTCTCGTAGACTCGATAGCAACCTCAGCTTCCCATTTCACCCCAAACAATGAGTTGGAGGATACAAATTTCACGGTATCACTTCGTACCAAACCATTAGTGCGTAAAATACCAACAAACTCACTCTTGACTCATGGAGAAGCTGAGGATGATTTTTCTATCATGGGTCACTTTGACGATGATAGAGTCACTCTCAAATATCTAAACACCTATGCGGAGCTACACCTTGCTCACCATATAGTTGATCTTTCCCTAATACCACATTCCTCTTCCTACTTTGGAAATCCCATGGTAGAGTCTCCTCCACAGAAGGATCTCAATATCTATAAGATAGAAAATGGAGAAAGCTTGGAGCTACCTCCAGCCCCACCTAAATTTGAAGAAGGTAATGCTTCTTTGATAGAAGAAACCATTGACATAAACATTGGAATGGAGGAAGAACCAAGAATTTTGAAGTTGGGATCCTCGTTAACTCTGGAGGAAATAGAAATACACACCTAGGTCCTCAAAGAACATCAAAAGGATTTTGCATTTAATTATAAAGAAATGACGGGCATTGCACCACAAGTCGTGGTACATAATCTCGTCACTAAACCAGACGCAAAGCCAATTAAACAGAAGTCAAGGCCAATGAAGCCAAAAGTGGCTCTCATGGTAAAAGAGGAAGTAATAAAACTTCTCCAAGTGGGATTCATCAAGCCTATTGACTATTCGCAATGGGTATCTAATATTGTCCCTGTCCTAAAAAAGAATGGGAAGATACAGCATTTGCATAGATTTTGGGATATTAACAAAGCTTATCCCAAGGATGACTTCCCATTACCATCCATTAACGTTATTGTTGATGCAACAACTAGATTTGAGCTATTGTCCCTCATGGATGGGTTCTTAGGGTATAATCAGATTAAAATATCTGAACAGATCAAGCCAAAACTACATTTATAACTCCCTTGGGGAACATATTGCTACGCTATCATGTCATTTGGTCTTAAAAACATCGGCACTACGTATCAACGGGAAATGACATATATATTCCACAATCTTATCCATAAAATTTGTGGAATCCTATGTGGATGACTTGTTGACCAAGGCCAAGAAGTGTTGTGATCATCCGAAGTGCTCCGTATCATCCTCTCATGACTAATTGAGTATGGAATCACATTAAATCTAGAAAAGTGTGTGTTTGGTGTGATAGGAGGAAAATTCTAGGCTACATTATATCTTCACGAGGGATTGATGTTGATCCGGCCAAAATATGGGCTGTTCTCGAAATGATCCCACCATCAGATGAGTCTGGAATTAGGTCATTTCTTGGGAAACTTGGTGCAATCCATAGGTTTATCCCAGATCTCAGTTTTTCCATTCATCCAATCAACAATCTATTAAAGAAAGATTATAACATTGATTGGACTGAAGAATGCAATGAGGCCTTTGAAGTAGTTAAATGCTTCTTGTTGTCTCCACCCATGCTAATGCCTCCCAAGCTAGACCACCCTCTGATCCTATACTCACGAGCCACTCATGTCTCGCTAGCCTACATGCTGGCTCAAGAAGACAATGATAAGCGGGAACGTGTGGTTTATTTCATTAGCCAAATGTTGCTCGATTATGAAACATGGTACACACAGGTAGAGAGAGAATGCCTTGCCATAGTCTTTGCAACAAAATGTTTAAGACATTACATGTTAAATCAAGAAACAAGGGTCATAGTAAAGACAAATCATTTACGAATGTTTCTCACACAAGGGTCTTTGTCTAAAAAGGTTGGATGTTTCATAACCTTAATGGGTGAATTCAAGTTGACATTCGTAAACCAAAAATATGTTAAGGGACAAATCATTGTAGATTGGCTAGCTGACAATCCACTAGATGGAGGCAATCTGGTAAATCTAGACTTTCCTGATGAGTGTGTATACTTCATCGAAACCAGGCCCCCCATCTCTACGTGTCCCTGGTACACTGATATCATCAATTTTATCATGGACCATACATACCGGAAGGTGCCACATCACAAAAAAGAAGGTGGCTATGCATTATTACCACTAAATATGTTGTTTTAGAACAAGTACTCTATCGTAAAGCCTTCGACGACATGCTTCTAAAATACGTCAACACAGAAGAATCCAAGAAGGTTCTTCATGGATCCCACAGTGGGATATGTGGAGGCCACTTCGGTGGTCATGCCACCACTCGGAAAATACATCAGATGGGCTATTTTTGGCCCACTCTCGAGCATGATGTAGTGGAATTTATACGTAAGTGCCACAAATGCCAAGAATTCTCTCACGAGATTCACATGCCAGACAATCCCCGCAACCAATAAAGTGACACGTGGCCCTTCTCCATGTGGGGTTTGGACCCGATAGGGAAGTTTCTCTCCTCATCAACCGATGGCCATAATTTTATAATTACAGCCATGGAATATTTTACCAAATGGGTGGAAGCCATGCCTCTCACCACCATACTAGGTTTGGTGATTGCCAAATTCATTTTGAACCAAATTATCTCTGGCAGGTATGGTGTCCCACAAGTCATTATCTCAGTATAATGGCACTCCTTTAAGAATGACGAGGTCCATGAGCTGTGTGGCATGTTCAAGATAAACCATCACATGGCCTCTCTTTACTACCCTCAAGCCAATGGGCAGGATGAAGTGACAAACAAAATGTTGAAAGCTATTCTCCTCAAAATGGTCAAGGAGAACAAGCAAGATTGGCATCTAAAACTATATTTGGCATTTTGGGCCCATCGAACCTCAAAAGAACACCAACAGAACAACTCCTTTCTTGCTGGTATTTAGGGAGAAGCAGTTCTCCCACTTGAGGTTGAAATACCCAGTCTCCGCATCTCATTACAAGGGATTCTGGATGAAGAAGCTTATAGGAAGGCATGCCTCTCTCAACTAGAAAGCCTAGATAAGGCGGGTTAAATGCCAAACAATAAAGCATAGAGCCTATGCTGACTAGATGTGCCTGCAATACAAAAAAAATTCTATGAGCTAGAAATATATGAAGGAGATCTAGTTCTAAGACTAGACAACTGGATCGATAAGAAAACGGCGAAGGAAGAAAGTTCCGGCCCAAATGGTTGGGCCCATACTGAGTCATGAAAGACTATAGAAATGATGTGTATCTCTTGTGCACACTAGAAGGTGAGGAATTTGGTGAAACTGTCAATTCCTTGCATCTTAAATAGTTTTATGCGTAAAATATCAAAATTACCACTTGTACATTATAGCTACCTACATTGCATTAGTCGTTTAGTTGTTTCATTCTGTCCTCTCATTTCGTAAAAATTGTAGTCCAGGAACTTACTCTTAAGAAATCTATTACAAATTTTGAAAGTATTGGCAAAAAGCATTCAGATCACATCTCTCCAAGCATCATCAACTATTTTCAAATCTTCTCATCAAATTCGACAGACAAACATTGATGGAAATCATACCAAGGCCTGCATACTTGGCTTTGCTCTTTCTTTCTACTAGGTGAAGTTGTCCTTGCCTACGGTCTATTCTAGAAGCTTCTTGGTGTCACATCTATCCCTCTTAAATATCTTGGAATGAAAGGATATCCCAAAGTCATAGATCAGAAATGTCAAAATCAAATGAAATCAAAAACACCAAGAAAACAAAATATTTTATTTTACACACTTCTTTCCCCCATCAACCTTTGGTGATAAGCCCACATCTCTTACTGGTGGTGTGAGGTTGGGAAAGGAAAGAAGTGCTCTTACTCACCTATATCCTACCTTTGGTGACAAACCCATGCTTCTTACTAGTAGCATGAGGCAGGGTGTGGGGGTCTAGTCACACAAACTAACAAATCTTGGTATGCTAAAAACACAAATCAAATTCTGTTAAGAGAAAGAAAATATCCAAATATCCAAATTCCAAAGAGATCAAATCCTCAAAACCATATTTTGTCAACCAGGTTGCCATTTGTGAGTCTAAGTCTAGATAAACTAAAAAGTAAGTGGCCTTCTAAGCGTGGTAGTAGTTCTGAGTAGGGTGGGTGTGTAGGTCCAAATTTGGTTCTTACTGGTTTGTCTATCTCTCATCATTCCATTCAATCAAACTCATACAACTTGTGCCCTTCCTAACTCTTGGTGTTGAGCCCTCGCGTCTTACTAGTTGCGTGGATTTGGGATTGGGGCAAGTTCATCTCTTTATCACTATGCATTCATCACGTTTTGCCAACATAAGAAGAAATTACAAACATTTCCCAAAGAGTTCAAAAGTTCAGTACTACCGTATGTTAGTATCATCTCATATCAGCATTACAAAAACATACAGAGTAAAACATTCTATCTACTATCATTTGTTATCCATTGCATACATTCTAAAAACATGAAAATAGTATTCTAAAAATATCTAAATACACATATAGAAACAAGTCACAAAATTCTAAGCACCAAGAGTCTACGGATCCAAAAAGAGATACAAATCAAGTTTCATATATATATATATATATATATATATATATATACAAATCAGGTTTCATATACAATGCCATCATGCACTAGGCATGGTCAAAATGCTCAATGAGCCCAAAAAGTACAAAAACACTCATATAAATATATGAAAAATGCTACAAATTGGCCTCTCAATCCCTATGGGATCCCTCAGAGGGTGCGTGGCCATGCCTAGGACTCCGGCTACGCCGGTACTCCGAATGCACTGAGGGCTCGCAGTCACGACCAGTAGCTGCCATCTCGCTACGAGAATGGCTCCTCCTCATCAAGTGCTCGGCTGTCCTATATCTAGCTACCTCCGAGTGTGGAGAGAGGTCATGCTCATCGCTGCATGCCAGATAGAGGCAAAAACATTGCATGTACTACCGAAGGCTCCCCACGTCGAGGAAAAGCTCCATGGGTCGTCCATGGAAATTTCAGACACACTCGGTGAATCAAGTCTCGCCACTCATCAATAGTCACTACAAACAAAGGAGAAAACAAGTTAGAAAACAATCAAGGATAAAACCAAGAGTAAACAAAACAAAAGGAAATAACAAACTAAGACGAGTCTAACTAAAACAAATGTCAAGAGAAGAGTGACAACTCACTAGGATCACCAGGCCTCCAAGAAGGATCTCTAGGATCCGTGCCCACCACTGACGCCACTCATGACTGGTGCCCCTCGCCCACATTTGGGGCAACGTGACGGCCCACAACAGACTTGCCATCTCCACCTAGGTCCCGAGAGAGTAACTCCTCTGAAACTAGAGTCACCCTCTCTACACTCCGCTCCGCCCTCTCGGCCTATAGGATCTCCTGGGTGTCATGCCACTCAGGATCACTCTCATCCCCCACCCATCTCACTGATCTCCATGTCCTCTGTCTCTCCTCCTGGTCTCTCCCCAATGAACTCCTCGACTCAAGTCCACGTCAATGGGCTCATCACTGCTATGAGTAGGACCGGTGGTAATCAAGTAAGGGTGCCTGAGGAGCACCAACTCTCCCTCATGCACGTACCACCCTCCTAGCTGCAATAGGAGTACCGGGTGTAACAATAGTCCAACCCCTAGCCTCTAGGACCTCCCCAAGCCTCACAAATAGATCTATACACTGGCATCACCGGAGGAAGCATGTCACTATAGGGGAGGCCAAACTACTGTGGAACTCTATCAAAGGGGTGTATCTCTAACTTCCCGCCCTATCTATCAACTGGCTGGTGGTCTGGCAGGAAATCAATGTAACGGTCTCCTCTCCCCATACCCCTACCATGGCCTAATAAGGAGTGGCCTCCATGTCTGCAGTAGTCAGGGAAACCACTGGCTGGTGGGGTGCTCTGAGAACTGTCATCCCCATCCACCTCGCTACCCTAATAGCCTAGGATCCTCCACCTCTACACCTCTCCCATATGGGATAATGTGCTCATACACCCAACTCATGACAAGAGTCGGATGGCTCAGTGACTGTCCCATTAAATAGAATACAATGTATAAGTCATGATAGGTAGTCCCAAGAATATCTGCTCCCCAGGTGTAGACACGTCCATGGCCTTCAATCTGTGTAATAATGGGGGCTCAACAATATAAGAGGGTGTCCCCTCCCTTATCCCCAATTAGTCTGGATGTAAGGATGCCCATGATGGCCTTATGGAGCAAGGGAATGTTTGACTCAATAATAGAGTGGATCCTCATGCCCTTCTTCGACCCCATCGATACAACCACATCTCCCATGTAGGTGGCCCACTGAACCACCTATGATCTAGATACAACTGTCTTAAGAGACAACCACCACCCAAGGATCGAACCCCCAGTATATGGTAAACATCCTCAAGGTGATAGACCACTCACCCCTAACTCCTAGACAATTGGAAGGTGTTCCGATCCACATCCCAATATGAGAACAAGTCACACAATATGTGACTGGTAGGTGCAACATGAGGAACCTGTGCAATCCTCCATATACCAGCCCTCTGGAGAGTATCCCGCTCTACCTGGGAGAGTGCCTCCAACACTACCGAGAGCCAATCACACTCCCTCTCCCGGCTCCATCTAATGTACTCCTCCTTCTTCGCATACACCCAAAAACATGTAAAAAGGAGTAAGTTAGTATCAAAATTGCATTGGAAAAACTATTAAGAACATGCAAGAATGCTAAAAATGCAAAAACAAGTTAAGTAAAGTGTTGTTTTGACACTCTGTAATGGACCGCCACCCTATGTAGGGTGGTGGTTCCATAACCACCACCTTCTAAGGTGGCGGTCCCGTAACCACCACCCTGCTCAAGGTGGCGGTCTTGTCCCACGAGTTCAAATGGGTCATGTGCCCTAAAAATGCTCAAAAACGCAAAAATTGACCATTTTAACTAAAACAAAAGCCTACCCATTAGTGCACCCCCTAAGTGACCCTATTAACACTAGCATTTCTAAAAATGACCCCCCAAGACAAATATTTATTTTAACATTTTGGGTGTAAAAATAGTAAATCGAGAAGAACTAACCTGAGATCTCATGGGTCGACGTTCCACTCTCGGAGGCATGATCGCTATCTCACCATGAACGTTTTGACTATACTCTCATCGAAAACCATCACCATGGGTCCCAGAGCTCAAAAACTATCAAATCAACACGCATAAATGAATAGGAAAATGAGCCCATTTTTTATATATATATAGTTTTGACTCATTTTTGAATGCCCCTTTCACAGGTTTGGAGCACCGATGGAGGTAAGTTCTTATCCCCGTGCAAATGGTAAGTCCTCATTTCATATTAATTTAGTATTTATTTTCTCGACTTATTTTATCTATCTGCACTTGAGTCCTCTTTTCATTTTGTAGGTAGCGGGAATTTGGATGGCATCATTTCGACACACGGGCATGTCAGGTATAATTTCTAGCTTCCCATTTTGGGACCGCCATACTTGAACCCACCTTTTATACCTCTTCATGGCTAAAACGCTTCTCCAAGGGGGAAATATGTATTTACCAAAATTATAGGGTACTGCACCGCCAGAATGATGTTACACATGCCCCAATGATGATACAGGTCACCTCGCAAGGTGTTCGGGATCCAGAGAAGCTCGCGAAGTATATGTTAGCATCCCAAATGATTTATCCAAGTTCCTTGTGCTTTGTTTTATCCCTTGCCCCCCTTTTCTTGGCTTTTTGACCTTCAGTAATGAAACCACCTGCCCAGGTGGTCTGTGGTGGCGGCGGTCAGAACCGCCACCCCGCTCTGGTGGCGGTCCTTCACGTGTTCTCCAACACATTCCTTTGATTACGACTTGCGTGAATTTTCAACATTTACCAGCTTTTCTCAACCGCCTTAGCTTGTATTTATGTTTTTGGTTCCTTGTAATAGTGTTTCTCCATTGTTTAATGGTAAAAGAGTTCCATTCCAAGTTACCCTTTGGTGAATGGGAATTCTATAAATAGCTGGTTTGTTTTCAAACAAATGGCCCTCATCCTCTCAATTCTCTTGTTCAGTTTTTCAATTCCTTGCTTAGAATTCTATTAGTTTCATGTTTTGCTTCCATTGTTGGCATTTTAGAGATCATATCATCTTCTTGTTTCAGTCTTATTTCATTGTTGCTTCATACAACCAGTTTATCATAGAATAGATTCATTTCTAGAATATAATCCATTAAAGTTGTAGGTTTTATTTTATCACAAGGATAGATTCCAAAATCTTGGCACACTTGTGTTGTATTCTCGACAATAAATCCCACTAGGAATTGCTTAGTCAAGCTCTGTTCACTTGTGCTATCCCTCTCCTACTGCATTGTATTCGGTCTATATCCAAAGTTGTCATTGTTCGAATACCATATTTTATTGATACTATCATATACATGCTTTTCTGGATTCACGAGGACATGAAGGAATGAGGAGATCACACTGAGGGGATGAAATCACATACAACTAGATTTACCACTGTTCTGTAAACGCCAGGTTTGAGCTATCAAAGTTCTAGTTATAACATATCAAATAGAGTAGTAAATCATTCCATTTCAGTTAAATCTAGCTTTCGATATTTCCAGGGAAGATTTGGGGATTGATAGTTTCTGAGAAACTGTGATTCATTCCTCACTTTTGAGGTAGGATGGATAGTATTTCTAATTTAGAATATATAGCTGCTTAGATATTTAGGATAAAATCACAACTACACAGGAAAATAGCCATACCAGGATACGTTGTTTGTTTTATTTTGTTTCTAGATTAGTTGTCCATTTTATAAATATACTAGAGTAGCTGCTCTTTAATTTCATTGAAATACATCATTAAAAATATAAAAATAGAAGGATGCTTATATAGTGTAAATACCTCTTATATAATCAGTTTTTTAAATATTAGTTAAAAATTGAATCATCTTATATGACAATCACAGGACCTAGAGAGCCTAGAGAATATATATTTGAACCCATAGTACCTCAACCAAATCTACCCATGACATTAGCTGATATCGATAAGGACCTTAGGATACAGTGTCTTTCGAGCAATAAAAATTTACAAGAAATTAGTGAGCAACTAAGAGGATTAAATATCGAAGATGAAAAAGCTTATACATTCTGGTCAAACCATCCAAACTATAGATTTCTTTGATAAAAACTTGAATGACTATGCAAGGATTTGAATGAGAGTAAACATTCGTTTGCGATCCTTTGGTTCCATAGCCTAACGCGGAGACCTCCTCATTGACATAAACACTAGCTTATGTATCCAAGTTTCCGTAGAACACTGTTAGATACTTGAGAAAATCATACAACTTCTAGTTCTAAACATAGAGGCTGAAAAAGCATATGATTACTAGATAGTTGGGAGAAGGGATTGATTCTTCGCATGACCATAAAGGTCCACAACAACCACGAACTCACGGTTGTGATACCCAAATCCCACAACCCAACGGGCCTACAAATACGTTAAGTATTGACACCACTTGCAAACATTGGTATTTAGATCCTCACCACTCCCGCCAGATATTATAGCACAATTTTCTATATTAAACATAGAAGCCAATCAATCCAATATTTTATGGGCTAGACCAGAAAACCACCCATAGCTAACCATAAAATCCACAAAACGACCTACCACTATTTTCATGACCTTTTCTAGAGATATATACGAAGCTCCCACAAGTTACTTTCCACGTATCCAACAACCAAGAAACAGGGTCTCGGTAGAGCTCGACATTGATTAGAGCCTCCGAACGACCATTATATCCAAATGAACCATTACACCAATTTAGGTTAGGAGGGCCTTCTTCACCTTAGATTCATAGATTCCATTATTGCATATTGAGGATCTAAGATTACCCGATTAGCTTGTTTGTATTCATTCGCATTTTAACATCCACGGTTGTCTCGACATGACCTCGGGAGGTCGGGTACAAGGAAGAGGTACTTGTAGATTCCCATGCTCGCATGTCACTTTTCCATTGTACTGTCTCCTCCTTCATTTACTCTTAATTTTACCCCGCACACATTTAAAAGTATGGAAATATTGTAAAATATTTTATATAATTCCCGCAAGCTAAAAATTTAAAACTTTTATGTAGCTATAACTACCAATATTTTAATAAATATTTACCACACTTCACATGGGCCACCAATAAACTAGCCCCTTTTTTAATTCTTTATTTATACTTGAGAGTTCCACATTTATACCGAGATATTATCTCATTTTATTCTCCACTCCCACTCTTATATAAAATAAAACTATTGTTGCAAATCAGCAAAGCACCTCGGATGCAAATCAGGTTTCTAAGTTGATGTTTCAGGCATCCAGTGTGATTGCACAACATTGAAACCTCTCTCCAAGTTTGGGACTTGTAAAATGAGAGAGGAATCTCTAGATTAGAGGCTGGTTCCTCAAACTCCTCTGATAATATCTATTATTTACACAACTGCAGAGGTTCAGATCCTAATTTTATCTTAATTTGCAAGGAGACAGGGATAAGAAATGCAAAAATTAAAACTAAACTGATAAGGGTGATACACCAAAGGAGTGGTGAGAACTTCTTGCTCATGCAAATTGACACAAATCAGAAATTGCAACATAAAACATCATGCACATGTTGATAAGCTGTAAACAAGGGTTTGAAATGAAGCAAACAACACATACAAAGGACTGAAAGCATTCACAGAGCCTACATTGTGATTTTCAACATCAAAATCCTTGTATTCCAACACCAAAGAGGCATAAAACCTGTTACAATCCCTAGAAGGTCTGATACTTGCCAAAATCACTTGTTGAAAGTGAAACCGGAAGCTTTGTGTAAAAAAAGCGTTCCCCCTTTGAAAAATGAGCCAAACCGGCTTTACAAAGGCATGGGTCGAGCCAGAGAGAGAAAACATGAAAAACATGGGAGCCATTCCCCATTGACCAAAATGCATTAAAAATAGCATGGAGGTCCTTACAAACCCATGCCCTGACATTTTTGACCATGCTGGAGAAGAATGCGACCCATTTTGCATTAAAATTGGTTGTTGAAACGTCAGTTCTATCAATGGGCACATACCAGAAGTGTTTTTGATTTTCTTCCTCTAAACTAAACCAAAATTAAAAATTGACCATGGAATCTTATAGAGCATTTCACCAGCTTTCCATTGATATAAAGAACGTGAAAATATGAGCTCTGGATCGAAAGTTATGGCGATTTGAAGTTTTAGGGAAAAAAAGGCCAAAATCGGATCGCTTTGATATTTTTGACCTAGACACATGGCGAGTTTTGATTGGCTGCGAGACCTTGCAAGGGAAAATTTCCCACAAAAACTCCATCGAGCCATAACTTGAAAAATACGTGGAGTTAGGAGGAAATCTTTACCTTTCTAGAAAGTTGAGAAAGAGCTCTATCCAATGGTGTCATTTCCAGAAGGTTTTGAGTGCCTAAAATGTAAAAATTATGACTCGAGGCACAATAGAAGGAAAGAATGAAAGGGAGTTAGCCAAAAATGAGCAGGGGGCACATTTGGATAACAATTTTGGCGACTCGAGAGGGTCATCGTCATTGGATGAATGATCAAGTAGCTCAAGCAATCCATTGGGCATGGAGTCATGAGTAGTAGCTCAAAACTGATCTCGAACTTTGAAAACTTCCTCCGAACCGCTTGAATCCCACTTTGGACATGGAGTTGTTCCCACCAAAATGCCATAAAAACGAACTGTGCAAGAGTGAAACCAGCAGCACCAAAACTATGTACAAAATGAAAATCATACATGCTCCAAATGGAACATGCAGAGTGTGCACAAGCACTTCTTCTAATGAAAGCAAACCTACCTACTCTACTCTAATCGAAGCAAAGGTGAGCTACCTATAATCGGGTTGTGCAAAATAGCTTCCTTTCTTCAAAATTGGCAGCCATGCAAATGATTTGGAGCTGAGTATGGCTGATTGGATGAGTGGAAAATCAACAAGAAGTTGGTCTTCTACCCAAATTAGCAAGGTGTCAACTAAAAACAAATCCAACACCTCTTTTAGTTGCTCTGCATTTGGATTGGAGAGGTATGACAGCTGATCCTTGGAACTTTGCAGCTCATCCTCATGCTTAGAAGCAAGCATGACTGGTTGTGGCTTCTCCTTTGGCTCCAATGAAGCCAAATACCTGATTGGGCAAGGTCTGATCTGTTGAGTATGCCCATAATTCTGATTTTCAACTCCAAGAATGGAGTTCTCTTGTAGACCTTGAATGGATGGTGTGGAAGCAATGGTAGAACCCTTCTGCCCTTTCTCTTCCTCCAATGAAGGACATGAAAGATTAAAATCTTCCAATCTTGGTTCCAAAGAGCTTCTATAAGATGCAGGCTGCTGCAAATGAATACTCTCCTCCATGACAATAGGCTCTTGTGTTTGGAAGATGGATGATGAAAGAGAGAATGGTGGAAACTCAACCGGTTCTTCTTCATCAAAACAATCCTCCAAATCAGACAGGTAAACTACCTCATTGCTGTCCTGCTGCAAATGTTCAACCTCTCCCATGGCATTCTCTTGATCTACAACTTGATCACCATGGTTTCTTTCATCCTCCAGCATTGAGTTTGAGGGATCAAACTCTTCTTCAGTACTAGAACTTGAGAGAGATGAAGTAGAGAGAAGAACTGAAGGTTCTTCTATAACCTGCTTTGTGCTCAAAGCCTTTGGATCTGCACTTTTCTCCCCCACAGCTGGAATGTGCTCCTCTTCTTTTGGATTTGGAGCAGCTTCTCCTTCCTCTTGCTGTCCCTCATGACTAATTTTTGCAATTTGAATTGGATCAGCATTTCCTTCAAATAGGGTGCCAACATGGACACTATATTTTGAACAAATTGATTGTTGATCTGCAACTCCTTTTTGCTCTTCTTCTGCTACAACAAAATCAGTCCTGACCACCATTTGTCTACGTAACTCTAACCTCTTCTGAAGGTTTCATCAGCAAAGGGATCTTCTTCATCCCAAATTTAAGAGCCCAACTCTTCAAAATTTGAATTTCTTCATCCTTGTTTGGCTTCTCTTTTTGCTGTCCTTCATGACTGATTTTTGCAATTTTTTGTGGTGGTGGAGGAGGTAAAACCTCTTGTTTCTTTAGAGGAGAGGGTGTTTCATTTAGCTCTTGTGGAGGGGATGACTGTTTGGAAGGGAAAAGGACAAAATAATTGAGATGAGGTGGAAGACTAGGGGGTGGAGAAATGGATTCAACACTTGGGACAGTAGATGGAGAGTTTAAAACTTGACACTGCTGAGATAAAACAGATTAGGAAAGAGGAAAAAAAAAGGCATGAGATGGTGTGCTTACCCATTGACAAGGTTGTTGAATACTCCTCTCATACACCTCTATTCCTTCAATCCACTTTACAAGCAATGGTAGTATTGCAATCATGAAGTCAAGCTTCTCTTGAGGGTCTGTAATGCCTTGGGAAAGGTCCCACCCATGGACAGGGTGCTCCACAACCGATTCCAAATGCTTTCATTTGTGCTTGAGCCCTGGATTGCACCATGTTTACCTCCATCTTTTGGATTTTCTCCAACAGACCAGCATCTTGCATCTGATTGTCTTCATTGTATGCACACCCTTGCTCTTGGAAAGCTCCATAGCCAAACTGATTTTGGCATTACGCTCATATGGGTATGTATGCTAATTTTGAATTTGTTCAAAATGCTGATTTGGAGGATTTAAAAAACATGTTGGAGGTGGGAAACATTGCTGCTGTTGTAAATGTGAGTTCCATGATGGAAATGAAGTCATGATTGCACAACTTCATGGAATGGAAAAGAATGAAAGAGATGGAAAGAATAATGGATGGAAATGGATAAAAACAGTCTGCAACTTTAAATGGGTTGCTGATCAGATGGAGTCACCAGATGTGTTTGCAAGTGCCTCCAAAGGCTGAAATCTTCACAGGAACACACCAACCTGCAAAAGATGAAGTGGAAGACCTCTAAGGTCCCACCGCGTGTGTTGTCCACTCAAAATTCCTCGCTTTTAAGAAAGTGAAAATTTAAAATTTTGAGTTTAAGTGTTTTCTCCGTTGTCCCGATAATGTGAAATGCCAAAGAAATTGAGAAATATACGTTTTTGGGCCATTTTGTGTGTTTTTTCGGGCCTATCGGACATTTTTGTCTGCGTGTCCCAAGTTCAATTGGGCCCTTTGTTCCCGATCGGCCGGTTCACCCGAAGTCTGCTTTTCGGGCCCGTCGAAACTTTTTGTCCCAAATGTCCCAAGTTCTTCCGGACCAATTGTTCCATTTTAAATCGATTTGATTTGAGCGCAGATTTCTGCGTATTTTTTGTCCCATGTGTCCCACGCTCAATTGGGCGCTATGTTCCCCCCGATCGGACGGTTCACCCAAAAGTCTGTTCTTTTCGGGCCCATCGGAACATTTTGTCCCAAATGTCCCAAGTTTTCCGGATTTTAATTGTTCCATTTTCATCCAATTCGGCCGAGCCACGTACTTCGCATACTTTTGTCCCGCGTGTTCCAAGAGCATTTGTGCGTCTTTTCCCCGCTTCACCCGAATCGGCTGAGCCGCGTACTTCGTGCTTTCGCGTCCCTCATGTCCCAAATGAACCAAAGTGCTATTTGTGCTAATTTTTCCCGCTCTACCCGAATACCTTGCTTTTCAAATTAGTAGGTATGTATTAAATGCGCATTCATTTCCTTTCTCTCTCCTAAATGGCTATATAATGAGTGAACCCCCTATGCATTTTGCACACTGCTTTCCTGATATCTTTTGATCGAACCTTTGCCATCTAAATTCCTGCATGCGTATCCATTTTCCTCTCTGTAATTCCTTCCCAAGTCTAGCTTGCAGACTTCACCCTCCGAATTCCTACCAACATGAAGATCAAATTTTAGGGGCAAGAACAAATCTCACCACTAGAGTTTGTCGTTCCCGATATCGGGATAGTGAATTTCGCCATCTTGACTTTAGTGATTTTTGGTCGAGGATGATAGACGCAAACCCTATGCAAATGGGCATGATGATTCATGACAGTGGTTTGGCTTTCGCTGGTGGTTTCCCAATCTCTTTGCAATGTGCAGATACAGTGCTTTCATGCGGAGCTCATTTCAACCCTGATTCGAGCGAATTGACCAATATACACGTGGCAGAGACATAGCCGAGGCATTGAAGAGATTCAGGCAGCGGATTTTGAAGTCAGTGGGTCCCTCCCAGTCATAAGCACCTGTCTTCTTCTCCTTATTCCTCTCTTCTCTTCCTATTCTTTTTCTCGGATTTATTGTAATAAGTTGAGGTATTGCGATTGGCAATCCTTAACTAATATTTAGTTAAAATAAGTAGTTACCGAGAGTAACTGAATTGTAAACTATATGATGGCCTCTCCTCACCATTTTGAAGGAGGAAAGAACTTGGCTTATTTTTGAAAGTGTAAATAAATCATAAAGAAATCAATACGTATGGGATTTTCATTCTTCGTCTATCCGATCTCTTTTATCCCTAAGATTTTCATTTAATTTTGTTAAGATCATTTGTCTCATATTATATTAAGAAGCTTTGTATTCTTACAGATGTTATTGATAGAACTTTGTGTCTTTCAAATTTCATCTTATTAGTATGATACAAATGATCTTGTTTCAATTCACTATACCTTCGCATGCATAAATAATTACTCTGTCATCTATAATTCTAAATGGTGCCTTTCGATTCGTTATCATTTTCTCATTCCTCAGGGGTCCTTTTGTAATTGACGATCCTTATAGAAAACACTTTTGTAAATATCCAAGTTCCACAAGAAAATCATGTTTTGTATATGTGTAAATAGGTTCGCTTCTCGAATAAGGAACCTCTCCCATTAAAGAGGAGGGACTTCTTGTCCCCTGATCGTTGCTCTTTTTGAAGTCCTATTTGACGACCAACAGCGTGCCAAAACTATTGTTGCAAATCAGCAAGCACCTGGATGCAAATCAGGTTTCTAAGTTGATGTTTTAGGCATCTAGTGTGATTGCACAACATTGAAACCTCTCTCCAAGTGTAGGACTTGTAAAATGAGAGAGGAATCTCTAGATTAGAGGCTGGTTCCTCAAACTACTCGATCGGATCTATTATTTACATTAATCGCAGAGGTTTAGATCCTAATTTTATCTTAATTTGCAAGGAGACAGGATAAGAAATGTAAAAATTAAAACTAAACTGATAAGGGTGATACACCAAAGGAGTGGTGAGCACTTCTTGCTCATGAAAATTGACACAAATTAGAAATTGCAACATAAAACATCATGCACAGGTTGATAAGCTGTAAACAAGGGTTTGAAATGAAGCAAACAACACATACAAAGGACTGAAAGCATTCACAGAGCCTGCATTGTGATTTTCAACATCAAAATCCTTGTATTCCAACACCAAGGTAGAAAAACCTGTTACAATCCTAGAAGGTCTGATACTTTCCAAAATCACTTGTTGAAAGTGAAAACATAAGCTTCTTTGTGTAAAAAAGCGTTCCCCCTTGAAAAATGAGCCAAACATGCTTTATACAAAGGTGCATGGGTCGAGCCTGTGAGAGAGAAAACATGAAAAACATGGGAGCCATTCCCCATTAACCAAAATGGATTAAAAACAGCATGGAGGTCCTTACAAACCCATGCCCTAACATTTTTGACCATGCTGGAGAAGAATGCAACCCATTTTGCATTAAAATTGGTTGTTGAAACGTCATTTCTGTCCATGGGTGCGTTTCAGAAGTGTTTTTGATTTTTTCCTCCAAACTGAATCAAAATTCAAAATTGACCATATAATCTTGTAGAGAATTTCACTAGCTTTCCATTGATATAAAGAACGTGAAAATCCGAGCTTTGGATCAAAAGTTATGGTGATTTGAAGTTTTAGGGCAAAAACAGGCCAAAATCGGATCGCTTTGATATTTTTGACCTGGACACGTGGCGAGTTCTGATTGGCTGTGGACCTTGCAAGGGAAAATTTCCCACAAAAACTCCACCGAGCCATAACTTGAAAAATACGTGGAGTTAGGAGGAAATCTTTACCTTTCTAGAAAGCTGAGAAAGAGCTCTATCTAATGGTGTCATTTCCAGAAGGTTTTGAGTGCCTAAAAAGTAAAAATTTATGACTGAGGCACAATAGAAGGAAAGAATGAAAGGGAGTTAGCCACAAAATGAGCAAGGGGCACATTTGGATAACAAAAACCTTTAAATAGGTTTATTTATATAGTTTTTATAAACTATAAGATCTAAATGAATAGGGCCACCCCCTTACATGGATAATATTAATGGTTAGGGATGAATGTTAGGTTTTATTTAATAAGTAATCCCTTCATGGACAAGAAATAAACACGGGCCCCCCTTAAAAAAAGAAGTACTTTGATTTATTTTTAAACATATATAAACCAAATCTAATAAAATTTATATTTTAAGCGGTTTAAAATAACCATATATATAAAATATGATTCAAACCTATGTTTGTTTTTTTTTGAAAAAAAAACTAGATATGCCTAGATTTATAAGTTAAGTTTAAATAAACTTAGGCTAGAATATGGTTTGTTGACTCTTCCCTCAATCCCATGTAATTTTAATATGGTTTAAGGCTTTTTAATATATAGTTTTTTTCAAAACTATATAAATTTTAATATGATGTTTATATAAATTATTATATAAACCTTATTCTATATTATATATATTTTTATTTAAAAATAATAAAATAGTTTTCAAATTATATAGGATATATTTATTCAAATCAAATCCTTTTAGAGGGGGCCAAAGAACATGGGTATGAATTTACCTTCCAAAATATTTAACATGCAAACGTTTAAAATTATAGAAAACATGAAAATTATTTCATATAGTAATAAATCCTTTCTTTTTCTATATGTGACTTTCACGAGTAAATATCTGAAGCCCCTTTCACTGTGCACACATCAATCTCCAAAAAAATGCCAAAATAAATTGGGAAAAAAAAAAAAGAAGGGGACCAAATACTTTTAAATACCCTTTCGGGTTGGTTGAAAAAACCCATACAAATTAAATAAATAAAATACAAAACATTTGATGTTGATTTATTTAATTTACCTCACTCTGATAGCATGTTAGAATTTGAGAATTCTAATAAATACGGATTTAATCAACTTACATATTACATAATGTTATAATAAATATTTAAATAAATAAATACTTACAGAAATAAATAACACAGGTGACACAATATTTATAGTGGAAAACCCCAATAGGGTAAAAATACTTTGAAAATAACCTTTTACTTCGAGAGAACTTATTTTAAATCCAAAGTAAGATCACCCCTCCTTTGAAACCCTATTTACCAAGGGTAAAACCAAATCACTTGATTTACACAACTTTGATATATTTCTCGAATATATCAAATGAGGACCTAAAGTCCTTTTTATATAAGGTGATCGGGTATGTCTCCCGACCCACCTTTTCAACCTAAAATGGTTGACACATACACTGGGTTTATAATATTTAATATTAGAAATATACTCATTTCATGATATTAAATATTTAACTAAAGTATATACCTAGGTTAGCATATTTGATAATAGAAATATAAATATTTCATATTATTAAATATTAACCTATATATTAGTGATGGACCCATATACATTAAGGGTTGGCTAGCCCACTTAATCATTGTTTTCCAACAAACCCTTCCCTCACCAAAAGATTTGAGAAATACACTTGTGACACCATGACAATGGCCACCCACAAGGCATGCCTAGAAAAATGGTATAAGAGGATGTGTGATGTATTTGACACTAAGTGTAGAGTACCCGAATAGTTACTGTTTTACTACAAGGCGAGGTTGAATTCATCGTGTACCAACATTTTTATATTGGAAGGTTTACTATGGAAGATGACACCAAGGGTCCCTGGTGCAAATTTCCATTCTCCTTCAAAACACAATACTTTTAAGCCGAGTTCAATCAATTCAAAGAGGAAAAGAAGCTAAGGTTTTACCTCAACACGGTAGACCAAGATTACCGCGAGCTATGCAAAACATTGATATATCCAAATAAGTGTGCCTATGTTGAGAAGTATGTCTCCCATAACGTACATATGTTGAAGCGGTGAAATTTCCTGTTGTTGGGGGAGGACCATAACAATGGTGTACATGTGCATAAGGCATAAGTATGAGAAGGGATATTATGTTGAAAATGATGTCTCTATCTCAGAATACCCCACTATAAGGAAGAAGGCCGCACTAAGGAAAAGGGAGAGAAAGGAGGCTCCCTGAGAAAAAGGCACCAAGTACATAGACAACATAGTCTATAGGCACATAGGAGTCGAGCACAAAACCAAGCACCTATGCACAAAGGAAGAAGTCCCTCATAGTAGAGAGAGAAAATACACATGAGGAAGAGGTGCCAGAGAAAGAGAAGCCCCCTACAAAATAAGAGTCACCTGGTGAGGAAGGAGTCACCTAGGGAAGAAGAAAAATAAGAGTCTCCTATATTAGAATCACCAGTTAGGAAAAAGCAAAGAGTAAAAAATAGGCAGACTTAGAAGAAACAAAGAGCATGGAGGCCGAAAAGGGTGAGGAGGACAATGAAGAACATGGTGAGGTGTAGAACCATCCTGTGCACAATGTACACGAGTCAAAGGAGGATGTAAATGAAGAGAAGGATGATGACGAAATAGGTGCTCACTAAAAGGGAGGAAGTAAATAAGTAAACATGAATGATCAAAAGACCCCAAGCCCGACTAAGGAATAGATAAAGGATACCAAATAAAGGGAGGTAGAGCACTTGGTGGATCAAGAGGTGGAGCGTAACACCAAAGAAGTACTGAATGAGATGGAGGAAAGAGAAAGTGTGGGAAAGGAGTATGGAAGCATGGGAGGAGATCCCAGTCAGACAGTAAGCTTCCCAAAGGCAACACATATAGGTGGAAAGGGTATGGTAGCAAAAGCACAGGATCAAGGATGAATTATATAGATGATCCAAATAAGGTACTATGCATGCGTTTCTAGAGTATTGTGCCTTCAAACCAACTCCTTGCATGGTCTTCTTTCGATGAAGATGGTGCATACCCACACATGAGGAAGATGCTATCTTGGGATTTTGAGTCCCATGTTGATGAGCCTGAATTCAAGGTCAACCATGAGGCGTTGATGAAGATACCAGATACCAAGGGAGTAAACCCTATGGTGAATTCCCAACAACTATTCGATGAGTAAGTTTGTAATGCACTCAAAAAAGTATCGGTAAAAGTTGTGGTGAGGCTCTTCGGGAGAAATGACAGAATAAGGGTCTTGAAGGAAGATATTGAAAAGAAAAATGAAGAGATCATTGAAAAAGACAGGGAGTTAAAGCAAGAGGAGCTGATCAACACACAATTAAGGGAAAAAAAAGCGTAGGTGCACGAGATCCATAAGAAGATAGAGACTATTTCAGACACCATAATATTGAAGCACCCGGACCTAGCCCTACCTAAGAAATAATACGAGTCAACCATGCAATGATTGGAAGACTTTACCCTCATCCTCACCATGGAGAGGAAACCAATCACATTGGAATCGACAAAAGAGGAAATGACATGCCGAAAGAGGAATAAAAACTAAATATTGCAGAGATAATTACTCAATATTCCAAGCTCCTTCACTTTAAAGACCCTCGCACAAATGGCTGAGGATGTTTATGAAAATTGCGTTGACAGAGATAGGTTAGCAAGCATATTGGTTGCTATGCATGAGGTGGATTTGAAGGAATTTTAAGAAAATAACAAATGTGCCAGGGTGGAGCGTGATAAGATCTTAGATGAGGTTGAGAAAAAGTTTGAAGCAATCAAAACCTTATAGGTTTTGATTAAGAATTAGCTTAAGGAGCTATATCCCTAGGTCACTCATAGAATGGACACACTGGATGATAATAGCAAGTAATTAGAAGGCATTGTAGATACACTAAATGCTAAGAGTGATGAATTCAATTTTTATGAGGTGAGAACTCTAGTAGGTGACCTAATTTAGCAGGCACAAGGTGAGGTAGATGCTTGGGAAAAGATTGAGGCAACAAAGTGAAGAAGGAATTCCCACTCCTACAACAGTAGAAAATTCTTCTATTCTTTCATTCTTTATTCAGATTTTCCCTATTCCACTATTCTTTATTCTTTGAAGAAGAAGAATGTTTCGAGGATGGAGAACACACTTAGTGTGGGGTGATGTTGGGCCCTGAAATATTGGCTAAGTACCAAAGGGCACGTGCATGTAGGACCAAGTAAGAAGAATGACACTGGGGAAAGCTCACATGACAAAGAGGTTCAAGAAGGGTTTAAGTTAAACTAGGGCGCACGTGGAAGGTAGAACACGGGTTCAAAGGACTTAGCCATATTTGGCATTCTAGGGGCACTTGCAAAAAGTTTGAGGACCCAACTAGGTGTGATGAGTGGATAAGGTGCTAGCATGGAACCTTGGAGGTCAAGAAAAGGATATTTCCGTAGGGAATATTCCTAGAAAACATCATTACAGAGAGTGGAGGGTTTGCAAAGGGATAATAATTCACCAATAGAGGACCACATCAACAATTGACATGCAATATGTTTAGGAGAGAAGGCATGGTGGTGGGTGCTGATCCTATAAAAATAGATGCTCGGGATAGAGAAAAATATACAAGAGATGATGAGAGACAGAGAGAATGCATAAAGAATGAAAAGAAAAAGAAGGAGAACAAAAAGTGTTATAATAATGCTAGGATTTGGATCACTTAGTGCTAAGGGTTGTAAGGGATGCCATAAGCCTCTGTATGGCACTAGGATCTGTAACAAAGGTTAAAATGGGAAAATTATAGTTAGGGTCTCATATTAGAGAAGCTTATAGGAGTTAAGTCTTTGTCATTTAATATGTATGGTCTGAGATGACCCTTTTGACTGTAATGTGGCTACCAGAACTATTTTAAATCAATATATGTGTTTTTTTTGTATAAATTATTTATGGGTGTAAAACCTCATGTTATATGACTTGTCATGGCTTAGATCTAGTTTATTATGCTTCTTAAAAATGTTATTTAGCTTTTGTAATGCATTAATGTGTGGATCTATTAGTTTCTCCTTCTACCTTTTAAATGAGTAAGTGTACTTTTACTTCTGTAAATCATCCTCCAATAATGGTGGAACCTTCTCACAAAGATCACATAAAGGAGGGACTCGGTGCCCATGCGTGCCTCGGTGAGCTCCCAATGCCCATTTGGGTGATAGACTGGTGGGATTGGGGTTAGAAAATAATATTAAGGTTAAATAAATGACTACAAACTTTGAAATGGCTCCAAACTATTAGATTCACCATTAAACTATTTAAGCTCGAGGTGAAGCTAGAATTGACCATCTCATTGTGAACAATCTTCTAATTTTGATTTTACGAAAGTGGAAAATTATAAAAACTTGAGACTTCACTCTATTTTATTTGCTTTTGATCTACTGAGACAAAGAAAATCATCCCCATTCCTTTGAAACTCATCCCCATGAATGTGGACATCTTGGAGACTTTCTGAAGGTAGCTATTTGTAGGCTGATTTGAATGTTCCCCGCCTCTACAAAAAAAAAAACTACCTCTTCTAAAACTTCCCTTTCCATGATGACTAATTTTTCCTTGTTGTCATCATCTTCCTCCTCTATGTCGGGTTCATCAACAACATTAGATTCAAGGAAAGAAAGGAAGAATCTCTTAATGATATATTCTTCATGCAGAACCTCTCGAACCTGATTTTTCTCTTCCATTTACTCCTCCTCAATGGACCTTAGAGATAATTGTTTTTCCTCCTCTCGACTGATTACTCGTAGCTGATGGCGAGATCAACAAGCTCACTACAAATATAATGCCATTGCGAACACTACACTCCGAGAAAATGGACTAGTGATCACCACTTTCTTGAAAATTCTCGACACTCGCTATAAAATCAATCTTCACCACTTATTCCTAAATATCAAACTTCATTGGAGGTTTAACCATTAAGGGAATTTGCTTGATATCAAACTTGGTAGCCCACTCTTTCAATTTTCTTGCCAATTCTTCCTTACTAATATCTTCTTTTTCTCCTATCCTTTGCTGATTTTCGATCTAGTTCTTCCCAACATGGATTCATGACTACAAGGGGAGGGGTGTGTTGGGATTCAACTAGTCTTTGCAATGTTTGAGGTGGTGGAAGAGGCACAATTTCTTGTTTATTTGGAGGGGATGGCTTATTTGAAGGGAAAAAGGCATAAGAACGAGATGAGATGGAAGACTAGAAGATGGTGAAGTGGATTCCACAATGGGGGCAGCAAGTGAGAAGCTTGGAAATTGAAACTTGGGATGAGATGGTGCTACTTGGGGAATGGGGAGAGGGTTGTGGGATGGCAATGCAGGTATCTCCCATTGACAGGATGGACCAACATTGGATTCATAAGCCTCTATCTCCAAGACCCATATTTGAAGTTGAGGCAACATCTCGACTATGAAACCAAGCTTCTGGTGTGGGCTATAGTGCATTGGCATGGGACCAACCCACAAACAAGGTGCCATGAAGCCAATCTTGAATTCCTTGAGTTGAACTCTAGCCCTTATTTGCAAAATATTTTCCTCCATATTTTGAATCTCTAACTACAAATCAGCATCACCAGGTGTGAGATAACCTCCAAATTTTTCATAACCCCTGCTCTTCAACAACTCCATAGTTCGGTGGATGATAAAACTAATATGCATCTTACTCATATAGTTATGTACACTACTGATTTTCATTGTAGTATGGATTTGGAGGTGTTTGATAGTAAGCTAGATATGAACCTTACAAAATTGGACGTGGATTGAATTGGTATAGCTCGCTGCTACAAGTGTGAATTCCATGCAGGGAATGAAGTCATGATTGCAAAAATTCATGGAATGGAAGAAAGTGAAAGTACATGGAAAGAAAGATGAATGAAAAATGGATGGAAAAAATGTCGCAATTAAGAGAAAATGGGTTGTTTGAATCAGTGGAGTCACCAGTTGTACTTGAACATGCCTCCAAAGGTTGATATTTCACCAAGAGCACAACAAATTTGATGAAATGAAGATGTAAAGCTCTTCAATCTAGTCCCACAAAACATGCCAGAATTTTTATCACAAAAAAGTAGCACCTTGAGATTTGGCAATGTAAATCTCTACTTTTTCCTAACATGGGGTTATCCCTCAAGTTGTGGGACTTGCGAACTTGAGATAGCCCTATGGAGAAGGCTGTCTTCCTCTTCCTAATCTAATGTTAAACTAATCCTACTCCTAGAAAGTAAAATGTAGCTAACTAATCCTAAAATAACCGTGCCAAGGGACCAATGAGTGAGAGAGAGAGTATTATAAAGATTCATAGAATGTAAATTCTAGGCGGTGATAGCACCAGAAAAGGGGTGAGAGACACTCTAGTGAGGGAGAAAGAGAAAGAAATGAAGAAGGGAGAGGCTAAACATAAGTGACACAGACCCAAAGCTTCATTTACCATATGTTCTCACATGAAACACAACATAATGAACTTGTAAGGAGAAATACATGCACAACACAATGCAATAAGTAAAAGAGAGGCAAGGTTGCAACTAAAACGAGCAAGGACAGACAAATGTGTCACAAAACAAGATTTATTGCAATAAAAGTATGCATAGACCATTACAGTTGCAAAGGAAGGCACAAGAACACATTTCCAAGCCCAAAATGAAGGTTTGATGGCTCACAACTGCTTTGGAACAAATTTGACAGAGTTCCATTACAGTTTTTTAAAATGTTCCTCCTTTCAAAATGAAATATTTTACAATATATAGCTCAAATGAAAGAGGAGGAAAGAGAAGAGGGAAAAGAGAAGGGGCATGAATTTTTGGAATTCAACCACCAATAGTCTGCATTAAAATCCTTTACAAAGCACATGGGTACTTTACAAAGCCATAATTCAGTCTATTTCATCTGTAGAAGCAAATGAAGCCATGCCTCATCAATTCTAGTGGTTGAGCTACCTGATTTGATCATTTACGTGCCCAAACAATCTTATTCTACCTATAAAATCTTATTTTTCCATTTTTAAACTTCCAAAATCCACCAAAATCATATTTTTATGATGTCAAATTGAAGGGCTTGATGAGATCTTTCCAATGATATAAATTTTGTCTGATTTGGAGCTCGAGATCAAAAGATATGGCCATTTGAAGATTTTCCTATCGGGAGGCACATAAAATTGACACGTGGCAACCTTTAATTGGTTCGAGGGATCAACCTCTACCAACGTGTACTTGTTTCACCTTTTTCCAAGTGTCATCTCCCATTGGTTTGCAATATCGAGGCTTTACTTCCTCGCTCGTCATCTATCCTTGTCCTTCACCTTTTCCAGCTACCTTTATGAAAATATGGGCCAATAAAAATTCTCCACGTTCCTTCAGATGTCAGACTATCCTTTTCCTTTGTCACTCCCCTGTGACACATGGACCAATGAAAAGGCTCCATGCTCTTTTGTATTTCATACCTTGTCAGACCCTAAAACATGAACCAATAAGAAACGATCACGTTTCTTCGCAATTTACCCTCGACTGACCATTGCAAAATGCAAGCCAATAGAAAGGCTCCATGCACTTTGCATGTCATTCCTTTTGATCTCCAACCAATGAAATCCATGAAAGATTAGCCAATGAGGAAGTTCCATAGCTTAATGCACTGTCAAACCTTTCTTTGAGCCCCACTAACAACTATGAAACATGAGAAAATGAGGAAGCTTCACGTTTCCACAGTGTCAGAACATGTCAGTCAACCTTCTTTGTGTTTGGATCTGATTGAATGGGCCTTCACATTTGTCAGTCTGTGAAAGGAGGGATAATAAAATGGTGCCATGTAGCTCTTTGCATTGCAGTTTCTAAGTCTAGGGAATTAGAAATTTTTTGGATTTGAAGTTATCCGCCGCCTATCTCATGGGCTTGGACCACTCATTTTTCGCCATGTGTCCCCGTTGAAGCCAACACTAAATTTTATGGGAATTTGGACGTCGGTTGGCTTTTATAACCAACCCACCAATGTTTTTAAACTATGCTCCTATAGATTTTTAAATACTAATGACCACTATATTTGGGAAGTGCGAACCGACGGTTGGTTGATCGTCACGAGACATGTAAAAATGGCTAAGTCCATTTTTAAAGTATTTAAAGCCAAAATAACCATGGGGAGTAATTTTGGATAACATGTATCTTTTGATTGTGCTCAATTGCTTGATCGGGGAAAGGTGGTGAGATTTTTCCTCAAATTGGCTATAAAGGGATTTTTCTAAATCATATCAGTGAATCGATAGAATTAATAGTTAGATTTTGGTACCATTGCAAGGCCTTATCCTTAAAGGAACCTACAACAAGTCCCATGGCTACATTCTCCTGAGTGATATTATGAATAGAGAAAATATTTGCAATATCTCTAATGTGCTATACAAGAGTGGTTTGAGTTAAACAAGTATAAAATAGTAAACTCTTTAATGTAGAGGCATGGATATCATTATATACTATGAGATTCGGGTTTTTCCATCATTAAAGGTCAAAAAATATTCATTTCTAAGAGCAGCCATCACGGATATGGGAGTTCGATTTACAAAAAAATTGAACAACAATAGGAGAAATTGGCCTATTATAAGGAGAAGTATTCTTAAATATTGCTCTTCTAGATGAATTAAGAGGAAATTGTAAGAATTCAGATGGAATACCTCTAGTCAAAGACCTTGTTGTCACCTTAGGCATGGAATACACAAGTACTAGTCTGAAATAAAATTTACAAAGTCACCAAATGTGTTTTGCTTTGAATCTTCAATTTATGAATGTAGTTAATTCCTCCTCGACCTTTGAATAATCTTCATTGTAATAATTTTGATCTATCCGAATGCTCATCCAAAATAGTCAAAGCAATGATTAGTTAGTATTGATTGAATGGTTCTTGACTGACTGCTACTCATATATCTTATTTTATATCTTCTTCAATGCCTGATCACTCCTGCAAAAAACAAGTCGAATGCTGATCTGGAGGAGATAAAATTTTAGGTACAACCACAAAAATAAACCATATTTTTCTACATGTTGTAAATAATTACTTGATCTCGATCCATTGTCCCATCGGGCATGCTAAAAATTATTTTTAGTAGAAGTGCACCCTTATGAGGATTGGTAAAATTTTCTCTTCTCTCTCCTCACTTCTTTGTGGATAGAAAATGGAAACACCTCATGGGATGTGGGTATCCCAAAAGTGAGGTGAATCTCTAGATTTAAAGGGTTGGTTCCCTTTCAGCATATCCCTAACTAAAATTGATTGGGGTAAAGGTTAGAAAGAAAGCTTGAATAAAAGGGGTGATACACCATGAGTTGTTGGAGACTGTTGATATGGTGATGTGAACAAATTGATATTGAAAATGAAAACTTTACGAACCAAAGGATTTGAGTGAATTCTAAGGAAAAATAATGGAAATATGCTAAGGGATAAATCACAATATACATATTTCAGTAGCCATGCATGCTAAAATAACACACAATGACCAATACTGCAATAAGGGTAGGTAGCATAAGTAATTAACTTAATAAATTCAGGGAAAAATCACAAGAATAAACTACCTAAATGTAAAAAAATTTCTAGAAAGGAAAAAATCATTTTATTAATAAAGTGGGAAATTGCTAGAAAATTCGTAGCAATTTGGTACATCAACCAAACTCCTCTAATGCTTCAAAAGCACTAGTATATATAAGAAAATGAAGTGGAGCTAAACTGCTCAACAACTTCAGTTACAACATTAGTCAAGACCCACTTGGAGATAAATCCAATGCAAGCTGACATGTAGAAAAGAAAAGATAACTTTGACCAATAGTATAAGTCAATTATCTAACACAATTTTGATTAAAAATAATTAGACTCTAAACTTAGACTTGCAAAAGAATAAAATAAATATATTTTCCCCATGCAATTTGTATTTTTCCATGTAAAATTGTTTATTTTTGGCTTTCTCAATAGCATTTTGCATGACTCGAGTTAACTAAGCTTCAAAATGGGGTCGAGCTTGTTTTCTCCCTTTTCTCCTGTAAACGTGTCATACCTAGCTATTTTATCCCTTTTTCTCCTATAAAACATGGCATACCTAGCTGTTTTCATTTTTATGTGTGATAGAAAAGCTTCGTTATCAAAAACTCATGTAATACCCCTATTGTTTTGATAGCTGTACTTGGGTCATGTGATTGATTGACTCACATTTGCATGGGATTGTGCTCGCTTGATGTTCACCGCTTGACTGCATATGCATGTTTATAGAAATAACATCATTTACATATTAATCTGGAAGACTTAAAATTCCTTGTTACCGAATCTGTACTTATGTTTGATAGAATTAATGACGTGCTTACCTTTTTGTTGTTGAAGTGAACTTAGTGACTTCAAATTATCGGATAGTGTTATTTGGGTTATGGAACAATGAAGTGAAAAGATAAAGGGGTAAGGTTTACAATTATTTCTATCTCGACTACTTCTATTAACACTATTTTATCGATATCAAGATTGAGAATAATACCCTAGAACAATTTCAATGATCCAAGGTATTATCCTAAATCGACATACTATTTTGATTTGGATACTTGGATTCTTTATAAACTTTGGATTACTATTTTGTTTCAGACCATATGGACTATATTCACTAAGATTGGATCTATCCTAAACTAATCCTATGCTAAGTGGTAATGTTTAAATCCTAAGGGCCTAAGGATAAAGCTATGTGATTTTTAATTAATAAAATGCTTCTAAGCCTAGGTTGATGGTTGAAGGTGATTAATTAGATCATAAGCTATGTTACCAAAACCCTAAGACCTAACCTAGACACCTATATGGTTGGATTGGAATAGGGTATGTGCGTAGCATCTTTGAGTTGGAATTCCACCAACTAGTAGTTGGAATTTTTAATCCTTATGTTATAAATGGAAATTGCCATCGGTTGTTAGCAAGGAACCATCAAAAATTGGTGAACTTAGTTGGCAGGAATTAAGGAAGGAACCGAGAATCCTTTTTCAACATTGAATGGCATTGAAAGACTCCAAATTACCTTGGAGAAGGCGGCAGTGGTTGGAGTTGGTCCCCAAATTTTTTCTCCTTTTTAGTCTAATCAACATCAAATATATGGCATGAAGCTTAAAGACAGATGGATCATGGTGTGTGTCATTTTGTAACCGGGGATATAATTTAACCGAAACTCAAATTTATGGTGAGATGGATAGCACTCAAATAGGACTTGATCTTGTCTTAACTCTTTTAGGTTGTGCCTTTCAACCAAGGTAAGAGAACCTCTTTTGTAACCCTCAAATGGTGAAGGATATGAAGATATCCCTCAATTTATGCAAATAGTATGAAAAGGCCTTGGGAAAATATGATCAACACTCCAAATATGAATTTCACAAGTTTTCACTTCTAGATTATGGAGATACTTTCAATGCAAGGCAAGGGTTATTGAAGACATTTTGAAATCTTGATATGTTCTGCATACTTTAGCAAATGGATTTTGATCTTCTGTGGGTATATAGGTCAAAACAGGGGTAAAAAGGGTAGGATTAGTTGTTTTGAATGATTTTTGGTGGGATTTTAGACAAGACAAACCAAAGTTTGCCAGACTCTTTGAGGATTTCACAAAAATATGTAGAAACTTAAAAACAAAAAGTATCAAAATGGTTAATCATCCCTTCAACCAGGATATGTGCATCAAATGGAGGCCCAGATCTGCACTTTTCCACACAATATTTGATAATCTATCACAAAATATTGAGTTATAATGAAGCAATGAAGCATTTATCAATCATTATTTAATCATGACCAAGGTGCACCCAAAGGTTTACAATCTCTAAAATCAAGGAAGGTAAAGTTATTTTAAATTTGTTTATCTTTTATCGATGAAAGCTCTTCCGAATGTGAGATTGCAAATTCCACTAAAATATCACAAGAAATGAGACCATGTATGATCAAGAGAAATTTTAAACACAAGACTCTAATAGGAAACAAGAAACACAAATTTGAAATGCATTCGAAATGTAAGCATTCACATATTTTTTCCAAAGACACGAATAACTAAAAAATGATAAGATTTATCACCAGGGGAATGTTTTGAAAACAATCTTAGATCTTTTTAATGGCTATACATATACAACCAAATTAACGTGATTTGAAATCTGATATAGAGAGAGTTATATGAGTTTCTCAAGTGGTCACTCGAGAATGGGCTTCTTCCGCATTTTCCCATGAAATTTTTAGTTTTCGGGGCTTTTTAAAACTCTTTCCAACCCTTTACATGAAAAATTCATGTAATATATATATTTCAATATCCTTCGAGCCTTCTTTCCCAAGAAAATAATATGCCAAAGGATCAAATTTGTTACAAAAATTCCTCATGATTCGCAGACAAGGACGTTTAATAGAACACGTCCAAAAAGTTGCCAATTGTCTCAAAAGAGATGAATCATTGAAAAATTCACATCATTATCCATTGTGGAGGCATGTTTTTCATCTTCAAAGCATGCAGACCCCCTTCCCTTCATTATTTCATCCATTTCCCTCCAAAATTTGACTCTATAACTTCTAGATTTGATATTTTACGTTTTAGATGGGCTAGGGTAAAATTTCACTTCAAAAACATATTTGATCCTCAAGTTGATCCTCAAAACCAATTTAATGGAAATTTGTCAAAAATTTGATGGAAATTTATGTAAAAACCGCATCTCCAAACTTCCTGGAGCTCAAATGGCAGCCAAATTGAAAAATGCACAGTTATCGTTGATCTTCCTTTATCCTTTAATATGAGCCCTCCACGTGTCACAATGTGATTGGAAATGGGCTTGGGATCACTTTTTGACATTTTAACACTTTTGGAAAAATGTAAAAATTTGACATTTTTCTCTACCCCTCCACCCTTTGAAAATGAGCTTGACACGTGTCCCAATGTGGGTCCCATTGGAATCACGGCCCAATTCTACACATTTCCACCTTTTTTTGGAAAAAGGAAATTTTTTCAATTTTCCTCTCGCGGCTCCGCCCTCCCGTAAGACACGTGTCCTCATATGATTGGCTAAGGGGCAGCGCTTCTCATTTCATATTTTAATCATATTCCACGAAGGAAATTTTTTAACATTTCCTCCGCCATCCCGCACCTCCGCCATTGACTCCTCAGATGAATCTTGACTTTTTACCTTCAGGCTCGTGGGTCCATTCAACGATTTTACCCTTTTGATAACTAGAGGCTAAAAATACAACTTGCCTCTAAAGGCCCGCCTCCCCACCCTGTGCTTTGATGTTGACACGTGTCTTCATCCCATTGGCTACGAGTTTGCGGTCCAATTTTATACTTTAACTCTTTTTCACCAAAGGCTGAAAAGTATCAAACTCCTTTGCCTTTCCATCTCCCCGCTTGCCACGTGTCCTCCTCTAATTGGATGTGGGCCTTAGGGGATTTTATTCATTTCCACACATTTTCCAAAGTTCCCTAAGGCACAAAACAACCTCGCTTATCCGCCTTCACTCTGCCTGCGACACGTGTACCTCCTCTGGGGCCTGCAGAGCCTGTGGGGCAACTTGCACATTTTTCCAAAAACACAAAAACGTTAAGTTTTTAGAAATGACTTGATGATCCTTGTCTAATTAGAACAAGCCATGTTGCTGATGAATTTTGAAGAAGAAATTGATGGGAAAATGATGCCTGTTTGATCGTCAAAACACAAAAAATGCCAGGGATGCCTTAGAATTTGATTTTTTCACTAAGGACAACAAATTTCTCGAAATTGAACCAACTGAAACATGTTTTTAAAGAATTTTTATCATGGAATTGGATTTTCAATGGAATACAAGTGAAAATCGATCAATTTTAAACTTCCACAATCGGGCAAAAAGGAAAAATGACAGAGCCCACAGATTTTTGAAAAATTAGGGCACAAAACAGGTACACATGCATATTTCTTTCAAATTGGGGAAAAACAACAAGTTTGTGAGCATTTCAAGGCATTCAATCTAGAGGGAAAATTTGTAGACCACCAATTTGAGAGAAAAATGTTTCATAACACGTATAATGAAGGAAAAATTTAGGGCAAAACAGTGCAAGCTCAAAAATGGCACCAACAGTTTGGAGGAAAAATAGAGAAGTTGGTTTCATTTTGATTATTTTTCCATCGAGCTCTTGGAGATCTGCATGCTAATGGTATATTTTGATTCTTGATCTATTTTTGAATATGCATTTAACCTTCACTTACATGAATAATAAAATAGTGGAACTCTTAATGGCTTGGGCTATCAAAAGAAGATAATGGAGAATGGAAGAGTTATAAGTTTTTGTGGAAACTATTTCATTCTTTCGTGGAATCGATTGGTGTAGCGAGTTTGTAGAGAAGAAATCATGGAGCTTGGAGAAGGAAGAAGAAGGATCTCTACAGGCATGCTAAGCTTTAACTATCTAGAATATTTCACTCTAAATAATGTTTTCGTGAAATGAACTCGATTTTAAACTAGAATCATTTTAAGGTTTTGGGTATCTTGTTTTTTGATTGAAACTAGAATATCTTCTATATTTTCTTCATTTTTACAATGTAGACTATATTGTATGACTGTGAACTGATGGCATAATAATATATGGATCTGGGTTATCTTTATTGATTAAATCCTTGGTACTATTTCATGTGAAGCCATTGAAGAACAATGAGTTTGAGATGTTATGAAAGCATATTGTTTTATGTTTGGTTGGTTCTTACCCTTTCTTAAACATCGATATTTCTGGAAGCTTGTTTGATAAGTGATAATGGGTTTGGATTGTGGTTACCAGTTTCTTCTCTTATGATCTTAAAAATCTGCAAATAATATGAGTACATCTTGTTCATATTTGATGAACCTTCCTACCTTAAATAATCATATATATTGAGACGAATCGATTTATATCGACTGTATAATAATGTTGTTGTTGCATAGTATTATCAAATTTACCATATTGGATTGATACCATTAATGGGTATTTGATTTATACATCTTCATGTGGTTATAATTAGAATGTTGTTTTGGGTATATGTCTTGATTGATATTACATTCTCCATATATTTTTCATGATAATGTTGGCACAGAGTGCTACCACTTTTCATACTTGATCTCTAACCTTTCAGAACTTCGAAGAAACCTTTGGTTGATGGTCTATGTTTAAATTGGGTTACATGATTTGATATACTTGGAGTATGGTTGCATTAAGGGATAAATAAGTGTAAGGCTATAGTTTACAACTTCGTAAATGATGTAGCCTAGAATATACCCACAAATCCCAAGGCACACCGACACATCACTTAGATTGGAATGAGCACTCACTTGAAGCATGCAAGGGTACCAGTGTCCTGTAACATCCACTTTTATGACTTAGAAACAAGGGATTTTTTTACATAATGTTCTATGTTCTAAATTTATACAATTTAGAACACACATTCCATTGCCAGTCCATCTCATAATAGAAAACCATATGCAGTTGTAATGACTTGGTGAAACACCAATCTCTCATTTCATGACTCGGTATTAAACCGATCTCTCATATTTAACTTGTTCAAGTTTATAGTATGTATACTTTAGTTCTTTTACCCATTAAGGGTCACTCAAGTGTTCTCGTATAAGAAGCCTATCTAAATATCTCATTATTGATATTCATCTCGAAATCCCTGCATTCTTAGACTAGGTATCATAAGACAATGCAACTAGTAGTTTATGATACTTTGACCAAAGTTTTAAACATGCTTATCATATTTATATTACAAGATGACATACTCGTCAAAAGGAATATGTCTTTCACCCCACTCAAAATGTTATCTAGATTGGTCTTCCTTGACTTCGTTAACCAAACCTGAGTCAAAGTTTCACACTAAATAGGGGCAACTCATATACACTAGTGTTACAGTCTACTCATGATGACTAAGGATAAGTAGACATACTCAATCGAATCTCGTCGATTAGGTGTGTTTAGTTACCAAGTCAACATGAGTTGACCACTACACTAGTCCATGTGTCTATCTCTGTTTAGAGTATAACTATGAACCGAATTTCTACTTATGTCAATTGAGTTAATTGAACTAAGTGGGGTGTTGAAGCATAATTGGTTACATCATAGTATCCTTGTAATGAATCCCATCATTATGAGGGTACTCTGTTGCAGCCCCTATATTACAACAACCTACTAAGTTCTTTCAACAAAACTAACATACTTAAGAAACATTAGATTATTAACCTTCAAATTATTATCTTGTTTAAATTAATTGTTAAACAACACACCTAAGGGTCCACTAAGTACAATTGATCCAAAGAAAGGATTCAAATTGTACTTTTACACCAATTGAAGGTATGTAGATAAAATCTGCATTCATGCATATGACCTTTTAATCTTAATCCATTATTTCTATTTTATCAATAAATATTATTTCAATATCAAGTAAGAAAGATCATTAAGTTTCTTTACTATTGTTTAACAATGTAAACAATCTTGATTGAAAGCTTGTTAATTAGACTTAGTGATATCATAATATTTAAATCCATCTTACTAATTCTTTTAAGCTTTCCAATTTCCATTTATCATTTTCATAAAGTAGAGCATACAACCAATCATCAATGATGATTATACTTTATCACATAATTATGGAAAACATACTTAGTTATAATTTAATGATAAAAAGGAAGTATCCTTTTCTTCCTAATTAAGGACTATTGTCCTATTCATGAAATCTGAAAACATAAAGAGTAGA